>JAIUZE010067832.1:0-18324 GCA_022085475.1 Heliosperma pusillum | reverse complement strand
CCAGATTCTTCGGAATAAACCGTTTTCCGATTGGACATGCGATGACGTTTCGCAGCCAAGACTCGGTCTTACAAAGACGCCGAGTACCCCAAATTCGGTAGATCAATTCACGAAAGAGGTGGAAAAGAGCTCAAGCCTCATAACAAGCGGTACGCTACATGCAAATAACACCACCTCGCAAGTACACAACATTTGACGGCCGGGTCGAACAACGCATAGCGTTCAACTCCCAACAACGTCGTCGTATGCCCACTAACACATGCATTTAAGCAGTATGATACCTCTCCGTTCCGACATTCCAGCCTTACGAACGGGAAGGTAGCCAAGGGAATGAGAGTACAAAGCACAAGACAAAATAGTGCTCAAACCGTAACATTTGTAAAAACCGACTCAAAGTGGGACATAGCAAAAACCGTCACAAAACATGTGGTACAAGCGAAGGAAAATATCATATATCCAAAATATGAATCAATACATGATACCTAAGCATTAGACCAAGTTTAAGAAGCATAATAAATAGGAAACATAGATCTTATCTCCAAACAACGAGGTTAGAAACTAACTAAAACAAGGGTTCACTTCAAAGTGTCACAACTAGAGTTCTAGACATGCAAATATAGAAATTCCAAATCGAGGTGATAGCTTATCCTCTTACGATTCCAACGAATGGTCACAAACCTAAAACAAGCAAGTAACAAAGGAGATATGATCATTCTACGAAAAAGGGTTAGTGCAGGGAAACTGCACAAGTCACGACCGTGACTTGTATTTCACGACCGTGAAATGAGGTTTCACGACCGTGACTTACATCTCACGACCGTGAAACACTCTGTTACCAATTCATCCGTGAGCCTTCAACATAAATTCAATCCTATCACTTCCAATTCTCATAATCCATTTCTAATAACTATCAACAATAAATATTCATCATCAACAATCATCAAGTAACAACAATCATCATCCATAACATGATTCCTAAACTTACTAATCGTATTCTAATACGATTTCTAGCATATAAGCATGTAAAACACGTAAATGATATCGCGTAACCCTTCACCGTTACCTTTACGCGTCTTTAATCGATTACTAAGCCTTCCTAGTAGTCTCCACCTACAATTAGGTAATAAAAGATGAATATATTTCACCTTGAGAAAGACGGATAATTTAAAAAGCGAGAAAGACGATGATTTTAATATCAAAACGGAGAGAGGAAGGTAATAGGAGAAGAATGAGACGAACTTACGTGAATTCTATCAAGGAACGAAGGAGCTATGATGATTCAAAGATCGAAAATAAAGAGGGAGGGAAGGTTTTGATTGCTTAAGGAAGAAGAAATGTATTTGTGATTGTGTAGAATGAATATTAGGTTAAGGAGTATGAGGGAGTATAAGTAAAGGGTGAGTCGGAAAAGTCAACGAAAGTCAAAGGCGGCTCAAAAGTCAAGAAAAGTCAAAGACGACTCAAAATTCAAGAAAAGTCAAAGACGACTTAAAAGTCAAGAAAAGTCAAAGACGACTTAAAAGTCAAGAAAAGTCAAAGTCGCCTTAAGACGGGATTCTCATGGAATCTCGCGGAAATTCCAAATACGAACTCGAAAATTCTAAATTCGACTCGGAATTTAAAATTCTAAATTAAAACTTAAATTTGCTGAAAGGTATCCGTAAAATATTTTCACTAGAAAAATAGGGTACATTTCCGGGTGTTACACTTACCTTTGGGCTATGTCCTTGAACATACTTACTAACCTTAGTGATCTTGACAACCTGTGCCAAGGATAGCTTTGTCTTGTCTCAATAGGTCCACTGATTCTAAGTACGAAAATCTATTGACGAAATATGCATAATAACAAGTAAAACGAAGAAAGTGTTCCTAACTATTACAACATAAAATCCAAAAATAGAGTCCAAATAAAATAGTCCAAAATAAAAATCATTGTCTAATAAGTAAAAGAAAAGATGCATAAAGAAAAAGAAAAGAAAAAGACGGGTTGCCTCCCGACAAGCGCATTTTTGAGTTATGCTAGACTTTGTTGTTCTATCCCCCCTTAAGCCTTATGAAGGGATTTTAGCTCCTAGTAGCTGGATTCGTCCTTGAAGTTCCTCATTTACCTTGTTGCCAACACCCATGGCAATCTCATTCTTCATGCTTCCGCAGCTTTGAAAGCTTCTAGGTCGCCATCTCCAACACTCAACACATCCCCCTTTTTGTCAAAGGTGGCACTCGATCCATCTATTTCAAATGTGATCCTTTCTCCTTTCACATCAATACAAGCTCCAACCATATTTAGGAAGGGTCTCCCTAATATGATATGGTCATCCCTTTCTCCCTTTGAATATATTACATAAAAATCGACGGGGATGAGGAAGTACCCAATCCGTATTGGGACATCTTCCACAATTCCTGCCGGAGTATGCATAGATCCATCGGCAAGTTGAAGGCTAGTACTAGTGAATTTCATTTGTATGGGGCAATGTTCATGATAGACATCAAAAGGCATGACGCTAATTGAAGCTCCTAAGTCACACAATGCACCTCTTACCTTATGCAAACACATTGTGAAAGAGATGTTGAAATAACCTGGATCTTTAAGTTTGGAGGGAATGAGGATCTTCCCTTGTTCAAGGTTAGGTTCCTTGTGATTATCGTTGGTTGCTTCTTCTTCCTTAGATATCTTGCCAATCCTTGCTTCAAACTTTGAAAAAGTTTCGTTTGTTGCCAAAGTTGCCTCTTCAATCCTTTCTTCCAATTTCCCTTGTGCTTTTATCATTGACATGATCAAAGCTTCGAGACGAGATGTCTCCTCACGTGTAGGGGCTTTGGTTGGTCTGGATAGTGTTGGATTGTTGCTAAGTTCATGGGGTAACCTATAAATTGTCTCCTTACTCTTTCCATTCACAAGGTTTGTCACTAATCATGTCAATTGTGCCAATTGATGGCACGTCTCTCCCTTGGGTATTATGACTAGAACTCGATGGGGTCAACTCCTCCACTCTCTTTTGGAGAGACAAAATGGTTGATTTAAGTGAGTTTAAGCCAGAAAAGAAGTATGAGTACATGCGATGTTGGGTTTGGGTTACTTCCCTTAACTTGATATCTATTTTCGCTATGAATTGATCATTTTGAAAAGATGAGTGTTGTGGTATGTGAGAGGTGTTAAAGGGTTGAGTTTGGCGAATTTGTGGGTGAAAAGGGTTTAAGATTGTGAGTTTGTTCCCACATCGTTGAGGTATATGCCCTATCCCACCACAAAGTTCACATAGTGTTGTAATTGAGGTAAATGGGTGAAAAACTTTGGGGCGATATAATGTGCTTTTTGGGGTGGTTTCGTTGGATTGACTAGGACAAGCTAAGGAAATTGTAGTGTCAACTTCATTTGAAGTTTCCACTCGACTCTTCTTTCGCTCTCCCCCTTTGTGTTGTGAACCTTCCCCTCTTTCTTTTTGTGATTTGGTTGATAGGTTTGACAAATTGCTTATGAACCTACGGTGAAAAGCGATGACAATCTCTTCCCACTGCATAGGTCTTGTTGCTTCCTTTAAGCGACAGGTGAACCACCATTTTGCTTCTCCCTTTAGTGATAAAGGAAAAAGTGTTTCTCTAATTTCATTTTGGGTGATTCCCTCCCTCATAAAGGTTTGACAAAGTTCGCAAGAGGTTTGAAGATGGTGAGACGGGTTTTCGTTTGGTTTTCCACTAAATTGATTTCCCTCTATGAGAGCAATCAAAGTCAAATGGACCCTAAGGGTCCCACTGGCGAGCTCAAAAACCCGGTACCTTGGATCTTCTCTAGTTAGCACCATTTTATCAACCTACAAGAAAAACACAAAAGAGAAAGTTAGAAATGAATTAGGTACGGTTGCACCTAAAAATGGTAGAAATAAAAACCAACAATTCATAAATAAACAAAGCCGTGCTCCCCGGCAACGGCGCCAAAATTTGATCGGTTCTGTCGCGGTCCCGATACAAAAATAATTACCCGCACTTAGGCTAACAACATAAGGAATGTAATTAGGGAAGTAGGGTGTCGATCCTCAGGGAGTACGTGTTACTTATGAATTGCTATGGATTGGTTTCCATTTAGAATCGAGTCACTTGAGTTGTTTGTCTAAACTATTAACATAAAATAAAATGACAAATATATAAATGACGATATGTAAATGACAAATATGTAAATTGCAAAACAAAAAACCCAGAACAGAAGACTTACCCGATCGGGTTGTCACGTACCCGATCGGGGAAACCCTCTGATCTAAATATCATCAACTAAATTCTATCTAAAGACAATATTTAAATAACAATATTGAAAGTCTAACTAACTAAACTAATAAAAAAGACAATAATAATAAAGTAAACTATCTATGAACGAGAATAGAAAGACGATAAAATAAACTAGCTAGATAACAATAAAATAAACTATCTAAGAATAGAAATAGAATGAAGATAAAATAAACTAGCTAGATAACAATAAAATAGACTATCTAAAACGATAAAGTAAACTAACTAATCAAGTTGATATAGTGAAAGAGAAATACATGTAAAATTAATTAAAAGTCTCATAGATACCAATATTAGAATTACTATGGTTGTCTAGGCCTTGTAGCGGTATAATCCTTCCGGATTCGTACCGACCTTTTAGTGGGTCCTAACGTCCTTTCAGCAAGGTTAAGTCACTAAACCCCTATTGATAGTCCTAATTCCTATCCCAACTCTCGTTTTAAAGATAGAAATAACTAATACAAACCATTGCTTATGGCCACTAAACAAAGTTATAGAATTTGACACGATCAAAGGAAGAAACAATTTAGATGGTTCAATTAGTAACTACTCTTCTTTTAATTCATTCAACTCGTAAATCATTTCAAATATTTCAACTCTATTTATTTTATTTACACAATGATAATTTTACAATATTAGAATTAATCTAATTTATATGATTATGTGATTAAGTAAATTAGCAAGAAAAAGATGTACGAAATTAAACTATGAAATATAAATACTAAAGTGATTATGGTGATTATAGTAACAATGATTCTAATAACAACTTTTAGGATTATGTGATTAAGTAAATTAAAATATGACATGCTAAACAATATTTTGGTTTTAACTAGATTAATTTTAGATTGATTTCCTAATAATAACAATATTATGAAAATGATACTAGTGAGATTATAATTCATGATGACTAAAATTGCATAAGTAAATTAAGGTTAGAGAATTACCGAATTGGAATATGAGTATATAAGAACGAAAGTAACAACAAATATCCAATAACAAAAGCTATGAAAACACTAGAGAAATACTAAGAAAGAAACTATAAAAACTTGTAAGAAATTGTGCTAAAAGATATGTTAAGATGATACTAGATTATATGAAAGTAAGATTAGATAAAAGATAATTGGATGCTTGGATGCTTGGATGATCATTGGCTTTTATAAGGCTGCATGGCTGCTGATCCTTCGTGCAAATTCGTACCCTAGTGAAAGCATTAAACCACCCATTTAAGCTCGGATTGAAGAAGAGCCAAGTAACGTCTTCTTGCAGAAATACCCAATCGGGTATTGAGCAATCCGATCAGGTTTTTGTGTAATTAGAATTTTCTGTCTTTTCATTTTAGGCACGGAATCCTATGCCTTAGTCTTTGGTCAATGCACTACGGAATTGGGCTTGGGCTGATCTTCTCTTGACTTGGGTTGAGTTTTCTTTTAAAGTTCAAAGCCAAAATCCAAATTGAGTCCATTCGAGGAAAGATGTAGCGGAATTGTGACAACCCTCGCGAATGCGGAAATATAAAACAAACAAGCATGTGAATTATATAGCGGAAATATGAAGTTTTAAAAACTTTTATACAAGCAAGGAAAGAATACGAGGAGTGTCAAATATTACAAACTAAAGTACGAATTATACTACATCAAGAGACGAAGTCTCTCCAAAATGTTAACAAGTAAAACTGTTTAGCAAACAAGCTAAAATCGTCTAGAGGTGTTTTAATCCAGGGACAACGCCCGCTAGTTCACACCCGAACCCAAAATGTCAAGCAAAAAGCCATCCATGCAAGCAACCTGTTCATTCATCAAAAACATGAACGCCATAATCTGTGGGGAGTAACTCAGGGTTCTCCCAGCCATATCACATTAAACGTACATCAAAGGAGATACAAAGGTAGAGCATTCATACATATAGATATACATGTGAGATACGATAAGTATAGATAGGCAATTCGAGATATAATGATAAGAGCATAAGAGTTACAAGTTCGAATCCATCATGTGATACAAAGACCCGGGGAAGACACTCTTAGGCAACCGAATACGCTCACTAGCGCTTGCATCTCACCGTTAGCGCTATAAGTTTGATAAGATTGAGACTCGAAAAACAAACCATGCCAAGTCATGCGATGATCACAATAAATCCATCATATTATCATCCATTCACGAACCTATACATAGACGGTGCCCAATCATGCAATGACCATGAATAATATCATGAAATCACGCATTCAAGAACGACGACACAAAGACGACATCTCTCACGGTAAATGAAACGCACTAGCACCGTGTACATGGCAAGTATGATTAAAAGGCATCCACAGGATAAAGCATTTCCCTGAACGCATACACGATGCTACATTTCGTATAAGTAGACTAATTTCCTTCTGGTGGCATGACGATAATAATACGGTCCTAGTCTAAACCTGGCAAGATTCTCGGAATCACATTTTCCGATTCGACATGCGATTAACGTTTCGCATCCAAGACTCGGTCAATCATAGACGCCGAGTACCCCAAATTCGGTAGATCAATTCACGAAAGTGGCGGAAAAGAGCACAAGCCTCATAACAAGCGGTACGCTACATGCAAATAACACCACCTCGCAAGTACACAACATTTGACGGCCGGGTCGATCAACGCATAGGGTTCAACTCCCAACAACGTCGTCGTATGCCCACTAACACATGCATTTAAGCAGTAGGATACCTCTCCGTTCCGACATTCCAGCCTTACGAACGGGAAGGTAGCCAAGGGAATGAGTGTACAAAGCACAAGACAAAATAGTGCTCAAACCGTATCATTTGTAAAACCCGACTCAAAGTGGAACATATACAAAACCGTCACAAAACATGTGATACAAGCGAATGAAATATCCTATATCCAAAACATGGATATTATAAGTCACTACGTAAAATTATACGATAAACGGATCATGCGAACTATTATAAATTACGTAAAAAAACAGCCGTGTTCCAGGCCGGTCTGGAGGCCGGCGGCCGGTACCCCGGCTCGGAGCACAACTACACACAAAAAGCAAGTTTGGAAACTAACTAAAACAAGGGTCCACTTCAAACAGTCATAATTAGAGTTCTAGATATGAAAATGCAGAAATTCTAACTCGAGGTGATAGCTTATCCTCTTACGGTTCTAACGATAGGTCACAAGCCCAAATCAAGCAAGTAACGAAGGAGATATGATCATTCTACGAAAAAGGGTCGGTACAGTGAGTTCCCAGCCGGCCACTTGACCGGCAGCCGGTACTTCGGCCAGGAGCACCAGTTCACCCGAGAACTTCATCAAGCATTCAATCATTTTCAATTCTCATAATCTACTTCTATTAACTATCAACAATAAATATTCATCATCAACAATCATCAACTAACAACATTCATCATCAATAACATGAATCCTAAGCTTTCTAATCGTATTCTAAATACGAATTCTAACATAGAAGCATGTAAAACACGTAAATGATATCGAGTAACCCTTCACCGTTACCTTTTCGCGTCTTTAATCGATTTCTAAACATTCCTAGTCTCCACCTACATACAATTAGATAATAAAAGATGAATATCATTCACCTTGAGAAAGACGGATAATTTAAAAAGCGAGAAAGACGGTAATTGTATTACCAATACGGATAGAGGAAGCTAAGAGGGGAAGAATAAGACGAACTTACGTGAATTTCAACAAGAAACGAGAGAGCTACGATGATTCTAAGAATGGAAAGATTATGGAGGCAAGGGTTTTGGTTTGCTTAAGGAAGAAGTAAGTTTGATTGGTGTTGAATAAAAAATAGGTTAAGGGAGGGAGTATGAGTTGTATAAGGAAAAAGTCAACCAAAAGTCAAACTCGCCTTAAGACGGAATTCACATGGAATCTCGCGGAAATTCCAAATACGAACTCGGAAATTCTAAATTCGACTCGGAAAATTAAATTCTAAATTAAAACTAAATTTCGCTGAAAAGTATCCGTAAAATATTTTTACTAGAAAAATAGGGTACATTTGCGGGTGTTACAATCACCCCACCTTTTAAAACGTTTCGTCCTCGAAACTTGAGAGTAGAAAATAAAAGTATCAAGGACAAGAATCGGTTTTCAAAATTAATACGAAAACTTTTATAAGGGAAACATTTATGAAACGAGGTTCATCTCGAAAACGTTTTAAGGAGAATTTTCATAAGTGTGAAACTTTACTTACGGATCTCAAGAGAGTGCCCGTCGCGAACGAGAACTCTAGCTATCAAAAATCAAATCAATGTCGAATTAGTGAAATCGAAATTCAAAACAACGTCAGTAAGTGCAGGACTAGTTATCAGACGTCTCCAATAACAAGTGCAAACATCCAACCAAACGCAAAATCCAAATATAAAAGAAAAAGAAATCCGTTTTCTCCAAAAAGAGGGTACACAAACCATCTTTAGACTTCTTTGAAACGTTAAATTAGAAATATAATATGGAAATTTGAAAGTTTTATCAAAGATAAAATCAAATAACAAGACATTACACGTACATAGAGCGACTCGCACAATTCACACACAAGTCAGGGTAACAAAATATATACAAAACACGCAAAAACGAAACAAATCGAACTCTTTGGGATAGGAAGATCAAGATAAAGTCAGCAAGAAGATCTACAAGAATTCGACATCACTAAATCTACTAATAAACCAAATCCTCAAGAGAATGCAATTTACCCAATTTGCAACTCATCATTTTCAATCATCAGAAATCCTACAAAAATATTCCATAATCACGAATCTTCGAGTAACAAATCCCAAGTATTCGAATCGAATTAGAATCTAGTAAGGTCCATCGGCACGGTAGACTCCACAACTAACAATCCACATGAAAGATTTATTACGCACTCTAATCTTCTTAGTTTCATCAAAACTCTTACTAGAAACTACCAACAAAATAATTATCTATGGAAACATGATCGCTAACAACCACAAGGTAAAGGACTTACCATGAAATCCTTTAATCCAATTTACTTCAAACTCATTATCCTAAATTTACAATGAACTTTCTCATCCTCGAAAATCAAAACACAATCCATGCAACCAAACATAATTATCTAAGATCCATTTAGTCTCATCCAAAGTCTCACGACAAGGGAAAATCCACAATCCATTATCGCTTATAAGAATTCTTTAATACGCCCTAACATCCTTAATTCGATCATTACTACGCTCGAAGCCTCAAATATAAATACTCACATTAGCAAACTACGGTGGTTACTAATCTTCAAGGTAAATGGGTTCACCATTCTAACTTTATAATCCATAACAACTGAGGACTCACTATCCAAGCTTGCAACGAATATTTCTCAATCTCAAACTATGATTCCTTAATAATAAAAGAGAATTACTAATTCCAAACCACAAATGGCAAATTACTTGGCAATCCGACCACCATTCAAATCATATAGTTCATCTAAAACTCAATATGAATCGATTTTCATTTACGACAATACTCCTCAAACTTTGGTTACCGGCTTAATTACCCTAAAGCAAAGTCTCTTTTAGAATCCACCAATTAGAGACCTAATATTCCCAAATGATATCCCTAGCAACCGATACAATACTCAACAACAACGAATATCATCTCGCTCAACTTGATTCCCAAAATAGCACTACACTAGCAAGCTCAACAAATGAAGCCACCAAGAGAGTACAATACCACCAACAGATTCATCCTAAGGTTTAAATCCCAATCCTATTCATGATCAAAATCAACACGAAGCTAGCTAACAACCTAATCATCTCACCAGAGGAAAGACAATGACACCATGACAATGGAAACGATAGGAGATTTCGAGGGAAACACGAACGCGATAAGATCGAACAAAAATTAGAGGAACGCTAGAGGCAGGGAGCCAAAAGCCAGATATTGGATAGATATAGCTATGAAGATAGCCAAGCAAAGGAAAAGATAAGAGAAAACAATTTCCTAGAAATCGGGCTTAGTAGGAACTTGCATGGAAGGAAATGGAAAGGGATAATGGCACGAGAAAAAGGTTTAAGGTTTAATCCACAAAATTCCCTTTTCAAACTCAGGGCGATAGCAAAGCAAATCATCTCAATAACAAAGGTCTCCTACAAGGGACCCTCGTACCACAAATCATTGGAGTAAGGTACACCTAGTTTTAACAAATCGATTACAACCCAATTCATCCATACTTTCATATAACACGGTATCCCAATTTCGGAATTTCAACTTAAACATAATAACATTCTCTCAACTCCAAAATTTGACACACTCCCAAAGGTTTCAAAACCGAAGAACTAATAATGATTTCTCAATACTAATCTTTTTTTCAACTCTTATGGCCCACAAGATAGAACACCGAACAGAATGTCATTATCAACATCATAAGGCATCACCGACATAGCCAATCTAATCAGATTCCACTCATGACCATAATCCTTAAGTAACATGGTTTAATCAATCACGACGACTTACTACCTCAACCAAGTCTCCGATACTATGATATAAGGTCATATTTTTAAATCCAAGAATTATAGCCAAGTACTTTTCCACCAAGCGTATACTCTAACACATACACTAGAATCCACAAAAAGTCACTTAGTCTCAAAAGCATTTACACCTCAAGGTATCATCCAAATATTCTCACTTAGAACAACTAGCTCCAATTTAGATATGATCCTCAAGACACTCTAATATTACTAAACTCCTAAGTTCAAAAGATTAAATCACTAATGGGCTAAGAAGTCCTAGCCAACTCATTCAACCTTACACCATCAAATACCATGAACTATATACACATTAGTCATGGCAAGCATCAAGCATTAAAATCATCAAACTTATCTTACTACCTTTCCTTAGAGTTACAACCAATCATCATTATAGGGTGAATTTAGATCTACACCATTTTCCTCAAATCACAAATTCATTCTAACAAACACTAATATTCCACAAAGTCTAAAATTCTTCCGACCAAGTACAATATGCCACAAACAAAAGGGTATGGTGTCCACAAAAGGTCACATAAGGAAGTTGAGGGTGCAAATTGATAAGGAGGAGGAAAGTAACAAGAGTAATTTCCAAGGGAAAAAGAAGTTAGATGATGAAGAAGCACATAGATAGAAGGAAAAGAGCATGATACATTAAGGACGAGAGAAAACATCGATGAGGAAGAAATACACTTCAATTAGGCTTGTCAATATTCAACCTTCGGTAGAACATACTTCTTCTAGGTAACACATGATCCACCTTAAGACGGTAGATACAAACAAACATAACATCACTCAACACAATCAACAAACAAGTTAGAACCTAACAAACATCAAGTACACCAAAGACTACCACCTTAGGTCCTTAAGTCTACCCATCTCTCATTTATTAATTCAAGGTCAAGTAGTTTAAGTTTAGGGTTCACGTGTGTGCGTCGGGAGCGATAAAGCTCTGATACCAACTGTGACAACCCTCGCGAATGCGGAAAGATAAAACATACAAGCATGTGAGTTATATAGCGGAATATGAAGTTTAAAAAAAACTTTTATACATGCAAGGAAAGAAACGAGGAGTGTCAAAATATTACAAACTAAATAAAAATCCACAAGAGACGTAGTCTCTCAAAGTGTTAACAAAAGACAAAGTAATTAGCAACTAGCTAAACAACGTCTAGAGGTGTTTCATCCAGGGACAACGCCCGCTAGCTCACACCCGAACCCCAAAATAGCATAAGCAAAAAGCCATCCATGCAAGCACCTTTTCATCCATGAAAAACATGAACGCCACAATCAGTGGGGGAGTAACTCCGGGTTCTCCCAGCCATATCACATTAAACGTACATAAAAGGAAATACAAAAGTAGAAGCATGCATATATAGATATACATGTGAAATACGATAAGGATAGATAGGCAATTCAATATATCATGATAAGAGCATAAGAAGTACAAGTCCGAATCCATCATGTTATACAAAGACTCGGGGAAGAAACTCTTAGGCAACCGAATACGCTCACTAGGGCTTACATCTCACCGTTAGCGGTATAAGTTTGATAAGATTGAGACTAGACAAACAAACCATGCCAAGTCATGCGATGATCACCAATAAAATCCATCATATATATCCTGTCAACACCCGGAAATGTACCCTATTTTTCTAGTGAAAATATTTTACGGACACTTTTCAGCAAATTTAAATTTTAATATAGAATTTTATGTTCCGAGTCGAATTTAGAATTTCCGAGTTCGTATTTGGAATTTCCGCGAGATTCCATGAGAATCCCGTCTTAAGGCGACTTTGACTTTTTTTGACTTTTCCACTTAAATATCTCATACTACCTCTTTAATCTATTTTTCTTACACAACTCAAACATCAACTTACTTCATCACTAAGAAACCCAAAACCCTTTCTTCCATAATCTTTCCAAGCTTAGATTCACCGTATCTCCTTCGTTTCTTATTGCAATTCACGTAAGTTCGTCTCATTCTTCCCCTCTTACCTTCCTCTATCCGTATTGGTAATAAAATTACCGTCTTTCTCGCTTTTTAAATTATCCGTCTTTCTCAAGGTGACATATATTCATCTTTTATTACCTAATTGTAGGTGGAGACTACTAGGAAGGCTTAGTAATCGATTAAAGACGCGTAAAGGTAACGGTGAAGGGTTACTCGATATCATTTACGTGTTTTATATGATTTCTATGTTCGAATTCGTATTTATAATATGAATAGTAAGCTTAGGAATTGAGTTATTGATGATGATTGTTGTTAGTTGATGATTGTTGATGATGATTATTGATTGTTGATAGTTGATAGAAGTTAAATATGAGAATTGAAAATGATTGAACTTGTTTATGTTGTTCTCGGGTAGAATGTAGTCTTGGCCGAAGGACCGGCTGCCGGTTGAGTAGCCGGCTGGGAATTCACTTTACTGACCCTTTTTCGTAGAATGATCATATCTCCTTCGTTACTTGCTTGTTTTGGGCTTGTGACCATTCGTTGAAACCGTAAGAGGATAAGCTATCACCTTGACTTGGAATTTCTGTATTTGTATATCTAGAACTCTAGTTATGACCATTTGAAGTGGACCCTTGTTTTAGTTAGTATCCAAACTTGGTTTTTGTGTGTAGTTGTGCTCCGAGCCGGGGTACCGGGCGCCTCCCTCCACACCGGCCTGGAACACGGCTGTGTTTTCCTCCTATAATTTCTAAAACTCGTAATTTATAATAGTTCGCATGATTCCTTTATCGTATACTTTTACGTAGTAACTTATAATATTCATGTTTTGGATATATGATATTTCATTCGCTTGTATCACATGTTTTGTGACGGTTTTTGCTATGTCCCACTTTGAGTCGGTTTTACAAATGATACGGTTTGAGCACTATTTTGTCTTGTGCTTTGTACTCTCATTCCCTTGGCTACCTTCCCGTTCGTAAGGCTGGAATGTCGGAAAGGAGAGGTATCCTACTGCTTAATTGCATGTGTAGTGGGCATACGACGACGTTGTTGGGAGTTGAGCGCTATGCGTTGATCGACCCGGCCGTCAAATGTTGTGTACTTGCGAGGTGGTGTTATTTGCATGTAGCGTACCGCTTGTTATGTGGCTCGAGCTCTTTTCCGCCTCTATCGTGAATTGATCTACCGAATTTGGGGTACTAGGCGTCTTTGATTGACCGAGTCTTGGATGCAAAACGTTTATCGCATGTCGAACCGGAATAACATGATGATGGTTACAGATTTGAATAACATGATGGTTACGGATTTGATTTCCACATGATCTTATCATTATTTATCGAATTGCCTATCTATTCTTATCGTATCTCACATGTATATCTATATATGCATGATTTTACTTTTGTATTTCCTTCTATGTACGTTTAATGTCATATGGCTAGGAGAACCCGGAGTTACTCCCCACTGATTGTGGCGTTCATGTTTTTCATGAATGAACAGGTTGCTTGCATGGATGGCTTTTTGCTTATGCTATTTTAGGTTCGGGTGTGAGCTAGCGGGCGTTGTCCCTGGATGAAACACCTCTAGACGTTGTTTAGCTAGTTGCTAATTCTTTTTGTCTTTTGTTAACACTTTGAGAGACTACGTCTCTTGTGGTATTTTTATATAGTTTGTAATATTTTGACACTCCTCGTATTTTTCTATCTTGCATGTATAAAGGTTTTTAAAATACCGTATTTCCGCATATTAGTTCACATGCTTGTATGTTTTATATTTACACATTCGCGAGGGTTGTCACACATCCATTCACGAACCAATACATAGACGGTGCCCAATCATGCAATGACCATGAATAATATCATGAAATCACGCATTCAAGAACGACGACACAAAGACGACATCTCTCACTGTAAATGAAACGCACTAGCACCGTGTACGTGGCAAGTATGATTAAAAGGCATCCACGGGATAAAGCATTTCCCTGAACGCATACACGATGCTACATTTCGTATATGTAGACTAATTTCCTCCTGGTAGCACGACGATAAAAATACGGTCCTAGTCTAAACCTGGCCAGATTCTCTGAATCACATTTTCCGATTCGACATGCGATAAACGTTTCGCATCCAAGATTCGGTCAATCATAGACGCCGAGTACCCCAAATTCGGTAGATCAATTCACGAAAGAGGCGGAAAAGAGCACAAGCCTCATAACAAGCGGTACGCTACATGCAAATAACACCACCTCGCAAGTACACAACATTTGACTGCCGGGTCGATCAACGCAATGCGTTCAACTCCCAACAACGTCGTCGTATGCCCACTAACACATGCATTTAAGCAGTAGGATACCTCTCCGTTCCGACATTCCAGCCTTACGAACGGGAAGGTAGCCAAGGGAATGAGTGTACAAAGCACAAGACAAAATAGTGCTCAAACCGTATCATTTGTAAAACCGACTCAAAGTGGGACATAGCAAAAACCGTCACAAAACATGTGATACAAGCGAATGAAATATCATATATCCAAAACATGAATATTATAAGTCACTACGTAAAATTATACGATAAACGGATCATGCGAACTATTATAAATTACGAGTTTTAGAAGTTATAAGAGAAAAACATAGCCGTGTTCCAGGCCGGTACCTCGGCTCGGAGCACAACTACACACAAAAAGAAAGTTTGGAAACTAACTAAAACAAGGGTCCACTTCAAACAGTCATAACTAGAGTTCTAGATATGCAAATGCAGAAATTCCAAGTCGAGGTGATAGCTTATCCTCTTACGGTTCCAACGATAGGTCACAAGCCCAAATCAAGCAAGTAACGAAGGAGATATGATCATTCTACGAAAAAGGGTCGGTGCAGTGAGTTCCCAGCCGGCCACTTGACCGGCAGCCGGTACTTCGGCCAGGAGCACCAGTTCACCCGAGAACTTCATCAAGCATTCAATCATTTTCAATTGTCATAATCTACTTCTATTAACTATCAACAATCAATATTCATCATCAACAATCATCAACTAACAACATTCATCATCAATAACATGAATCCTAAGCTTTCTAATCGTATTCTAAATACGAATTCTAACATAGAAGCATGTACAACACGTAAATGATACCGAGTAACCCTTCACCGTTACCTTTTCGCGTCTTTAATCGATTTCTAAACCTTCCTAATCTCCACCTACATACAATTAGATAATAAAAGATGAATATCATTGACCTTGAGAAAGACGGATAATTTAAAAGGCGAGAAAGATGAGAATTTTATTACCAATACGGATAGAGGAAGCTAAGAGGGGAAGAATAAGACGAACTTACTTGAATTTCAACAAGAAACGAGAGAGCTACGATAATTCTAAGAATGGAAAGATTATGGAGGCAAGGGTTTTGGTTTGCTTAAGGAAGAAGTAAGTTTGATTTGTGTTGAATGAAAAATAGGTTAAGGGAGGGAGTATGAGTTGTATAAGGAAAAAGTCAACCAAAAGTCAAACTCGCCTTAAGACGGAATTCACATGGAATCTCACGGAAATTCCAAATACGAACTCGGAAATTCTAAATTCGACTCGGAAAATTAAATTCTAAATTAAAACTAAATTTCGCTGAAAAGTATTTGTAAAATATTTTTACGAGAAAAATATGGTACATTTGCGGGTGTTACAGGAATCGTAATCAAATCGTGAACTGGCTATCATCAATTCCTTGAAAACTCGTATCCTAGTGTCTTTGCTCCATAAAGTAGGAAAATATAGCAAAACCGCTTCATTTCCTATAAAAACGAGTCAAAACACGCAAAACAACTAGAATAGCAATATTAGCTCGTTAATCACTTAACAAAGTGCATAAATCGTATAGAAATCGATCTAAAACGGGGGATAAATCAATACAAAATATCACTTATCAGAGGGTAACCAATTTAGTGGTAAGCCAAATGAAAACCCATCACACCATATCCAAACCTTTTGTGAATTGTGTCAAACTTTTGTGAGGGAGGGAATCACCCAAAACAAAATTAGAGAAACTCTCTTTCCTTTATCGCTAAAGGGAGAAGCTAAATGGTGGTTCACCCGTCGTTTAAAGGATGCCACAACACCAATGGATTGGGAAGAGATCATCATCGCTTTTCACCGTAGGTTTAAACCTCGAACCACTATGTCCAACCTATCAATTAATTCACAAAAAGAAAGTGGGGAAGGTTCACAAAGTAATGGGGGAGAGCAAAAGAAAAGACGAGTGGAAACTTCAAATGATGTTGACACTACCATTTCCTTAGCCTGTCCCGTTCAACCAAATGAAACCACCCCAAAAAGTACTTTATATCGTCCGAAAGCTTTAAAACCATTTACCTCAATAACAACACCTTGTGAAATTTTTGGAGGAATAGGGCACGTACCTTAACGATGTGGGAATAGACTCATACCATTAAACCCCTTTCACCCACAATTTCGCCAAACTCAACCCACTAATACACCTCCTACTATGCCACACTCATCCTTTCAAAATGATCAATTGATAGCAAAAGTAGATGTTAAGTTAAGGGAAGTAATCCAAGCCTAACATAATATGTACTCATACTTCTTTTCTAGCTTAAGCTCACTCAAATCAACCATTTTGTCTCTCCAAAAGAGAGTAGAAGAGTTGACCCCATCGAGTTCTAGCCAAACCACCCAAGAGAGTGAAGAACCGTTGATTGTCACAATTGACATCATTAGTGACAAACCTTGTGATCATCCTCTTGGGAATGGAAAGAGTAAGGAGCCCATCTTTAGGTTACCCCACGAACTTTGCAATAATCCTACACTAACCAAGCCAACCCGAGTCCTTACACATGAGGAGACATCCCGTCTCGAAGCTTTGATCATGACATTGATAAAAGCTCAAGGGAAATTAGAAGAAAGAGTCGTTGAAACAAAAAGAGCAAATGACAAAGCTTTCTCAAGGTTGGAAGCAAGGATTGGCAAAACATCTAGAGAAAAAGAAGCAACCAAAGATTCTCACAAGGAACCTACCCTTGAAGAAGGGAAGGTTATCATTCCTTCCAAACTTAAAGATCCAGGTTGTTTTAACATTTCTTTCACAATGAATCTTCGTAAGGTCAGAAATGCATTGTGTGATTTAGGAGCCGCTATTAGCGTCATGCTTTTTTCTTTCTATCATGACCATTGGCCAATACAAATGAATATTACTAATGCTAGCCTTCAACTAGCCGATGGATCTATGCATACTCCACCAGGAATTGGGGAAGATGTCCTCATTCGGATTGGATACTTCATTATTCCCGTTGATGTTTATGTCATATTTTCAAAGAAAGAAAGAGACGACTATATTATTTTAGGAAGACCCTTCCTAAATAAAGTTGGGGCTTAATAGATGTGCAAGGAGAGAAGATCACCTTTGAAATGGATGGATTAAGTGCCACCTTTGATAAAAAAAGGGGAATGTATTGAGTGTAGGAGATGGTGACCTCGAAGCATTCATAGCTTCGGAAATATTTTTGAATGAGATTGCCATGGATGTTGGCAAGGGTAAATGAAAACAAATTCAAGGACGAATCAAGCTAAAAGGAGCTCAAATTCCTTCACAAGGCTTAAGGAGGGATTCAAAGTCTAGCATGACTTAAAAA
>JAIUZE010067830.1:0-20566 GCA_022085475.1 Heliosperma pusillum | reverse complement strand
TTTTATGTTCCGAGTCGAATTTAGAATTTCCGAGTTCGTATTTGGAATTTCCGCGAGATTCCATGGGAATCCCGTCTTAAGGCGACTTTGACTTTTCTTGACTTTTAAGTGGTCTTTGACTTTTCTTGACTTTTAAGTCGTCTTTGACTTTTCTTGACTTTTAAGTCGTCTTTGACTTTTCTTGACTTTCGAGCCGTCTTTGACTTTCGTTGACTTTCTCCTATATATACTCCCTCATACTCACCTTAACCTAATTCACTCCCTCACAACTCAATCTTCTTCTTCCTCACCATAAACACCAAAACCTAGCTTCCATTTCTTCCAAGCTTAGATTCGTCATAGTTCGTTCATTTCTCGCTCAAATTCTCGTAAGTTCGTCTTATTCTTCCCCTCTTATCTTCCTCTATCCGTATTGGTAATAAAATTACCGTCTTTCTCGCTTTTTAAATTATCCGTCTTTCTTAAGGTGAATGATATTCATCTTTTATTATGTAATTGTATGTAGGTGGAGACTAGGAGGGGTTAGAAACCGTTTAAAGACGCGAAAAGGTAACGGTGAAGGGTTACTCGATATCATTTACGTGTTTTATGTGATTTCTAGGATAGAAACCGTATGGAGATTATGGTTAGTAAGCTTATGACTTGTATTGTTGTTGATGGATGTTGTTAGTTGTTAATTGATATGAGAATTGATGATTTGTAATGATAAATGAGGTTTTTGTTGTTGATAACATGTTGATTTTTGTTTGTCCTTGAATCCCGTGAAGGACGCAGGCTGCGTTGGGGGACGCAGGCTGCGTCGTAGGACGCAGGCCGCGTCGTAGGACGCAGCCAACAGAATTTTTCCTGCACTGACCCCTTTTCGTAAAATGATCATATCTCCTTCGTTACGTGCTTGTTTTGGGCGTGTGACATCTCGTTGGAACCGTAAGAGGTTAAGCTATCACCTCGACTGGGAATTTCTGCATTCCCATATCTAGAACTCTAGTTATGACCGTTTGAAGTGGACCCTTGTTTTTCGTTGGTTTCCAAACAACGTTGTTTTGGAGAGGTGATCTATGTTTTTATTCATTATGCTTCATAAACTTGTTCTAATGCTTATGTATCATGTATTAAATCATGTTTATCATATTTAAACTTATATGATTCCCTATTCTCATGTTTTATGACGGTTTTTGGTATGTTCCCTTTTTGAGTCGGTTTTTACAAAGGATACGGTTTGAGCACTATTTTGTCTTGTGCTTTGTACTCTCATTCCCTTGGCTACCTCCACGTTCGTAAGGCTGGAATGTCGGAACGAGGAGGTAACCTACTGCTTAAATGCATGTGTTAGTGGGCATACGACGACGTTGTTAGGAGTTGAACGCTATGCGTTGATCGACCCGGCCGTCAAATGTTGTGTACTTGCGAGGTGGTGTTATTTGCATGTAGCGTACCGCATGTTATGAGGCTTGAGCTAGTTTTCCGCCTCCTTCGTGAATTGATCTACCGAATTTGGGGGTACTCGGCATATATATTGTAAGCCCGGGTCTTGGATGCGAAATGTCATCGCGTGTCGAATCGGAACATGATTTATTCCGAGAGTCTGGCCAGATTTAGACTAGGACCGTATTATTATCGTCGTCCTACCAGGAGGAAATTAGTCTACATACGCGAAATGCTTTATCGTGTATGCTTTCAGGGAAATGCTTTATCCCGTGGATGCCTTTTAATCATACTAGCCATGTACACGATGCTAGTGCGTTTCATTTACCGTGAGAGATGTCGTCTTGTGTCGTCGTTCTTGAATGCGTGATTTCATGATATTATTCATCGTCATTGCATGATTGGGCACCGTCTATATATTGGGTTGTTGAATGGATGATAACATGATGGATTTATTCATGATAATCGCATGACTTGGCATGGTTTGTTTGTCGAGTCTCAATCTTATCAAACTTATACCGCTAACGGTGAGATGCAAGCCCTAGTGAGCGTATTCGGTTGCCTAAGAGTGTGTTCCCCGAGTCTTTGAATAACATGATGATTCGGATTTGTATTCCATATGCTCTTATCATTATTTATCGAATTGCCTATTTATCTTATCGTATCTCACATGTATATCTATATATGCATGATTTTACTTTTGTATTTCCATTCTATGTACGTTTAATGTGATATGGCTGGGAGAACCCGGAGTTACTCCCCACTGATTGTGGCGTTCATGTTTTTCATGAATGAACAGGTTGCCTGCATGGATGGCTTTTTGCTTTTGACTATTTTGGGTTCGGGTGTGAGCTAGCGGGCGTTGTCCCTGGAAGTTTCACCTCTAGACGATTTTTGCTAGTTTTGCTAAACACTTGTTCTTTGCTAACATTTTAAGAGACCCCGTCTCTTTGTTGTATTCCCGCATTTAGTTTGTAATATTATGGCACTCCTCGTATTTTCTATCTTGCATGTATAAAAGTTTTTAAAACCTTCATATTTCCGCATATATATTTCACATGCTTGTATGTTTTATATTTCCGCATTCGCGAGGGTTGTCACAGGTGGAGGCAAAACTGCCTACTTAGAGTCCCTAAAGCTTTCTTGGTTACACACAATCAGTTTGACTTTATATCACCATTACGACGAAACCTTTTAGTTGAAGACTCATAAAACGCAACACATTCCTCCATTGTACAAAAAAGTTGACCTACACTAGATGTACATTTAGGGGCAACATTTCTCTGCCACTCCTCAAAACCACCACGGGTCACGCTCAAAGCAAGGTGATTCCCAGTAGGCACACCAGCATCTTGTAAGCATCGTGGAGTTGAAACAGACTCAACAGACTTAAAGGTGTTATCAACAGCAGAGGTTGAGGCAATATCTCCTAGCAGGAAAAGTAATTTGAGTTACTAGGAAAACATGTGATATTGTTAGACCAGATATGTGATACTGTTAAGAGTTATATGTGATACTGAATATAGGTTACATAATGAAACGTTTAGATAGAACACTATATTCCAACATGTGATACTCTTAAGGATAATACGTGATACTGTTTAGGAGAAGATGTGATACTGAATATAGCTTAAGGAATAAAACAATAAGGTAGAACACTAAATTTCAACATTGATACTGTTAAGAATACTCTGTGATACTACTAACAAGATGAGAACTAATATAGTTGAATAAACACCCAAGTTAATATCACAGAATATGTAGATGAGAATAGCAAATTAATTTTAAGGAAAAGACGACAACAATACATCGATTCAAACGATGAATAAACACTTAAATTAAAAGATAATAAGATTAAATTCAGTGAAACAGAAAATAGAAGCCCAATTAACATATTAAAAAGCTTGTAATTAGGTCAATATACAATCAGTCACAAAAAAAGAATAAATTAGGTCAAGTAGAAACTAGAGGAGAACAATAAATCAATTTAAGGGAAAAGATGAAAGCAATAAATCAATTAAAAACGAATAATAAAGACATAGATTAAAAGATAATTTGATTAAAAGCAAAGAAACGGAAAATAAAAACCTAATTAACATATTAAAAAGCTTGAAATTGAAAATTGAGAATTAAAAAGAAGAGAATATATACATGACATTGAAATTAGGGGAACTAATGAAGAAAATATAATATAGCAGCTTGATGAAGAACGACGGAGCAGATGAAGATCAACGGAGAAGATGACGATCGTCGGAGATGAAGATGGCAGAGCATAAGAACGAAAGAGATGGCGACGAAGAGATTGATCGAGGTAGAGAGAGAAAATCACACAGAAGAGATATTAGAGAGAGAAATTGAATGTGAATTATGAGAGAATTGTGAGGATTGAGGGTTTATATATGAATTTAGTAAATGACAAAAATACCCCTGCTAGTCATGTATGATTTCACCCATTGATCTCTATTGATTGGACGGTTAAGATTAGGACTCACGGACTCAAAAAAAAAAAGAGGGTGGACTCATGTGATTCTAGTTCTCTATGTATATATATATAAGTTTCATGTCAAATCTAATGATAACAACTCATATTAGCGTCATAAGCATGTGAAAATAAACACAACATATTTACATTTTATTAAGACTAGGGGAAGACTCACCTTGGCAACTATATCGCTACTAATGGCTTGCATCTCACCGCTAGTAACCATATAATTGAAAAGGTTGGAGACTTGACACACACAAAACTATAATAGTAATCCAATACTCCAATACACATAGAACAACCATCATGTGATCAAACATACTCTCACGGTAAATGACAAGCACTAGCATCTGTACTTTGCAAGACAAGACGAACTAGTCCACAGGATAAACATTTCCGATTGGACATTTTGTATACTCAAGACTCTAACCTCCCGATAGGACGACGATAATATAATACGACCCTAGTCGAAATCTGGCCAGACTCTCGGAATAAATGTGTTCCGATTGGACATGCGATCAAGGTTTCGCATCCAAGACTTGATCCTCCAGCTAAAACATACGAAAGCGAACACCCCAAATTCGGCTCTACCACACAAAAGAGGCGGAAGAGTACAAGCATCATCATCCGGCTATAACACACATAAATTAGTTCAAGAATAAACAAGCAAAAACGCTGCATGCAATGACACCACCTCGCAAGGATTTGAAGGATGTACCCCTATCGCTCCGACACAAGGTCCAATGCGTATAAGTGTACAACAAGAAATGACTGTTTAACTTCATCCAACAAAAAAGATTCAACGGACTAATAAAAATATACATTGCTCAAATAAGGTTAACATAAAAAACCGACTGAAATGCGACGGTTTCTACCCAACTAAAGTACATTTAATTTAACATTAATTTAAAGCTACGATATCGTAAATTATCGATTCAAAATATTTTAACCAATAAAAGTAAAATAGAAACTTATAATATTAACGACTTTAGTAAATACCCGTTATTACAAAATCGGGGGTGTTACAATCACTTCTCCTTTTAAAAAGTTTCGTCCTCGAAACATGAAAGTATAAAACAAAGGTTAGAAGGGCAGAAATTGGTTTCTCAAATTTGGCATCCAAAACATTTACAAGGAAATGGTAATTCAAAAACAAGACATTTTTCCAAAAATGTAAAAGAAAAGTTTTTGAATGTGTCAGTCTCTTTTTGGAGAACGAAATAGCTCTTGTCGCGCACACAAGAACACTAACGTTCCACCGCTAAGACAAGATTAAAATAAAATCATACGCTGATAAGTGCATAACTAGTTATTAAACGTCTCTAATAACGAGTCCTAGCATCCAACCAAACGCAAAATCCAAAACAAGGGTAACATAAATTCATTTTCGCAAAACGAAAGTAGAAAAATCCATTTTCAGGCTTCTCCGAAAGGATAATTAGAAACACTACATAAAAAAATTGGAAATTTTCTTAAAGGGTAAACTCAGGATACCAAAACATTATAGGCACATAGAGGCAACGTAACAACCCGAAAAGTACCCAATTTTTCAAGTAAAAATATTTACTAACACTTCTCAGCAGACTTAAGTTTTTAAAATAGAATTTATTGTTTCGAGTCGTATTTTGAAATTCCGCGTTCGTATTTGGAATTTCTGAGAGATTTCATGAAAATCCCGTTTTTAGTCATCTTTGACTTTTCTTGACTTTTAAGTCGTCTTTGACTTTTCTTGACTTTTTAAAGTTGTCATTGACTTTTCTTGACTTTTAAGTCGTCATAAACTTTTCTTGACTTTTAAGTCATCTTTGACTTTTCTTGATTTTTAAGTCAACTTTGACTTTCGTTGACTTTTTCCGACTCGCCTTGTAATTTTGAAGACCGAAATTTTATTTAAAAAAAATAATATTTTTAATTTATTTTTATTAAGATTTATTTGGATTTATGAAAATTTAATATAATTATTTTGAATTTTTTTGGAATTAAAGAATAACTTTTACGGTTTTAACCCGAACGTCATTTAACTATTCCCGGGTCAACTTAAGTCCCGAAACCCGACTTTGACATGAGTCACACGCCCCATGTCATTTTTTTACCACTCATATTAGATCTTTTAATTAATATGATTAAACTAATAAAAATATCTAAGATATTTGTAACTTTATCGGTCTGTCAACTTAAACTCCGCAAATCGCGTAAAAACAGACCCGATTCCTCTCCATTTTTCACACGTCTCTTTTTCCCCTCTTAAGCCTTGATATTTTCTTTCTTTTCATTATAATAACATAATATCTTGATATTTAGTTTAATTAACTTAATCTTTAATTATATTTAATCAATTACCGTAATATAATTATAAAATCCGAGTCAATTCCGTAACAACAATTTCAAAACCCGACTCATTATTTTCTCTATAAACACACGGCCCTCACCCCACTTTACTCACTAACAACTTTTCATTTTACAACAAATCAACTTAAGATCAAATTAATCGTTCTTCATCGTTCTTGAACGTTCTTCGTCGTTCTTCATTTGTTCTTCGTCGTTCTTGAGCAAAATCATCATAAAACCTTCATTTCTTAATTAAATCCGTCCTAACTTATATTTCTAGAATCTCCTCTTCGCTCTCCATCTTCAAGTACGGTTTATTTTCAATTCCGTCAAAATCGTTTTCAACATTTTAATTATGGAAAATCAAGTTTTAAATTCTAATAATGTTTTTCTTGTCATTTCTTATAAGGGGAAGATTTTGAAGACGAGTTTGGTGACTCGTATATTTTGGGTGAAGATTAGTAGACGGGGTTCTTTACTTCTTATTTTGGTGCTACTTGATTTTGCTAGCTAGGTAACGATTCCGAGTTACTCGACGAATTAATGTTACATAGCTTTTGTTTCTTTTGTTTTTGGTTCATACTTTTAGTTTTTGTTCATGTTGTTGTTATTTATGGATTTTTGGTAGTATCATGATAAGTAGTTGTTTTTAGCATGTTGTATGAATTTATAATAAGTTTAGTGTTCTTGACATATTTTTATGATTTGTCATAATCATGATTTTTGTATGATGATGGTTGAATTGGATGTTTAAAAATGGATGTTGTTAATTAAAAACAAGTTAGAATTTATTTGGAAATGGGTGTTGTTTGAACCGTGAGGAGGGGCTGGAAAACCGGACCCAAACCAGCCGGTTCAGGCCCGGTCCAGACCGGTCGGGGTTGGTCCATGGTGGGTCCGGGTTTTGGTCTTTGGGTTGTGTCGATGTTTGATTGTTATGTTGTTGTTTTGACGGGTTTTAATTATGTTAAAGCATGCGGAAAATATTAGGAAACGGTTTTTAGTAAAGTCGATAAAACAACCCAAAACAGGCCCAAACCAGCCGTGGGGCCCAGTCCAGGCCCGTGTCAAGTCGGCCCAAATCAGCCCGTGGGTCCCCTTACTTAGACTTGTGACGGCTTTTGAGTTATTGTTATTTTATCGCGTTTTGTAATAATTAGCAAGCGAGAAATATTAATAAGTAAAATATTTAATTAAAAAGGTTTTTCCTTAAATTATTATTTCTCACATGTTAGAAATTATAAGACGAGATCGTAGTTTAATTTAATATCCTTTTAGTCAAACGGGTTTTGGTATGATATATTAATTCGCATGTTAGAAGTTTTAATAAAATAACATGTAATGAATATGTTGACTTTTATGTCTAAGTCTATGTGGTAAAGACTCTGTTTCTAGCCGGTTTGACCAAACGGGTTTGGTCAAACTAAGATCTAGTCAGCCCCGTTTGGACTGATGACCCGTCGCGGGACGCGGGTCGGGGATTTGTCTTCAAGTAAGGTTGTATTTAATTAATGAATTAGCCTTAGTAGATATGAGGCGATATGTTATTTGAATATGATTTATATGCAATTAGTCACATGATAGGAAAGTTTTTCCCGTGACTGTTTAATTATATGGTTGGTGTCGTGTTGACTAAGTACCCATAGAGAATTATGAGTATATGGCGTCTTGACCATTCTAATTCTAAATGAGTATCTTGGACCATGAAATTGATAGGCCCGTACTATCTTTAACGAGCATATGTTCAACGTTGTCGCTTTGTGTCACTGGCTTGGGCCTTTGGATACCAAGCCGGGGGCATGGCATCCTAAGAGTTCCGCTTTGGGAAGGGAGCCAGCTTAAGTACTAGCCATCTCTGCTTAGGGGGTCGCCTAGTAGAGTTTCTCATGTACGGTTATGTAATGAGACCGGGAATGGGTTAGCTGTTGTCGCTAGGTCTGATCAGTCTAGGGCTAGGATGTTTTCCTACCTTGTGGTATAGACTCGAGTTACAGATGACTATTGGCCGTCCTAGGAACTTATGCCTGTTTATAGAAGTATCAGTCTTTCATGTTTGATGATTATATGAGTTTTAGAAGGTGAGATGCAAGCCGGCTAAGATTGATAGAGTTTGGATTCCCGATTGTTAACTGATTCACATGATTACGTGTTGATTAGGGTTTGAGTGTATCAGGGCCATGTTACATGGTAACCGCTGAGCCAGCATACCAGCTTCCCTACCTCGAGTTATATTTTATTATCGGATTCACATGATAGCTGTCATATGATAGGTTATATGTTAGTTATATGTTTCATAACATGAAAAGCATATCATATATGTTAAAGTTTTGTATTTCCCATATACATTGCTTTTATGTTATTCATGTTTAATTAAACTCGACAGTTCGTGGCTGGGAGAACTCGGAGTTACTCCCCACTGACTGTGGCTTCCGTGTTTATATTTAATGCGGTCGAACAGGTGGTGAATGCATATTTGGGGTACATTGACGAGCTAGCGAGCGAAGTATTTACCTTGGACCTATATTCGGTTCTTAGGATTGTATATTATTATACACTCTTTTATTTCTGTATTTATACGGGAGATATGTCTCCCGTTTCAGATATTTTTATTGTATAATATTATTTCCGTATTTGTTATGAACCTTTTTATTTAAGACACCTTCTTATGATGAATATATTTAATAGTAGGTTCCGGTTTTAAAATGTACCGATTTTCACTAAAGTGAACCTATTAGAAACGTATTCTCATCTTTTATTTATTTAAATTATTTTTTTCTTTCCGCAAATTTGAGGGTGTCACAGGCAACTTGAGCATCAAACTCACAATCAAGGTAATTGTAACACCCGGAAATGTACCCTATTTTTCTAGTGAAAATATTTTACGGATACTTTTCAGCAAATTTAAGTTTTAATATAGAATTTTATGTTCCGAGTCGAATTTAGAATTTCCGAGTTCGTATTTGGATTTTCCGCGAGATTTCAAGTGAATCCCGTCTTAAGCCGTCTTTGACTTTTTCTTTACTTTTGAGCCGTCTTTGACTTTTATTGACTTTTTCCTTCATATACTCCCTCATAACCTAATTTCCCTCAGAACTCAACATCTCCTTCCTCCTCATCAAACCACCAAAACCTAAACCCCATTCCTTGATCGATCTTAAGATGATCGCTACGTCTTCATTTCTTGCTCAAATTAACGTAAGTTCGTCTTATTCTTCCCCTCTTAGCTTCCTCTATCCGTATTGGTAATAAAATTACCGTCTTTCTCGCTTTTTAAATTATCCGTCTTTCTCAAGGTGAATGATATTCATCTTTTATTATCTAATTGTAGTAGGTGGAGACTAGGAAGGTTTAGAATCGATTAAAGACGCGTAAAGGTAACGGTGAAGGGTTACTCGATATCATTTACGTGTTTTACATGATTTCTATGTTAGAATTCGTATTTAGAATACGATTAGAAAGCTTAGGAATTGTATTATTGATAATGATTGTTGTTAGTTGATGACTTTTGATGACGATTATTGATTGTTGATAGTTGTTAGAAGTGAATCATGAAAATTGAAAATGTTTGATTGTATGTTGAAGGCTCTCGGGTGAACTGGTACCTCATGTCACGGGCGTGAAAGACAAGTCACGGTCGTGACTTGAGCAGTTTCACTGCACTGACCCCTTTTCGTAAAATGATCATATCACCTTCTTTACTTGCTTATTTTGGGCTTGTGGCATCCCGTTGGAACCGTAAGAGGATAAGCTATCACCTCGACTTAGAATTTCTGCATTTTCATGTCTAGAACTCTAGTTATAAGCGTTTGAAGTGGACCCTTGTTTTAGTTGGTTTCCAAAGACGTTGTTTTGGAGAGGTGATCTATGTTCTTATTTATTATGCTTCATAAACTTGTTCAAATGCTTATGTATCATGTATTGATTCATTTTTATCATAGTTAAATTTATATAATTCCCTATTCTCATGTTTTGTGACGGTTTTTGGTATGTTTCACTTTGAGTCGGTTTTTACAAATGATACGGTTTGAGCACTATTTTGACTTGTGCTTTATACTCTCATTCCCTTGGCTACCTCCACGTTCGTAAGGCTGGAATGTCGGAACGGGGAGGTATCCTACTACTTAAATGCATGTGTTAGTGGACATACGACGACGTTGTTGGGAGTTGAACGCATTGCGTTGATCGACCCGGCCGTCAAATGTTGTGTACTTGCGAGGTGGTGTTATTTGCATGTAGCGTACCGCTTGTTATGAGGCTTGAGCTCTTTTCCGCCTCTTTCGTGAATTATTCTACCAAATTTGGGGTACTCGGCGTCATTTGATTGACCGAGTCTTGGATGCGAACTGTTTATCGCAGTCGAATGGAACACGTTTATTCGAGAATCTGGCCAGGTTAGACTAGACCTTATTATATCGTCGTGCTACAGGAGGAAATTAGTCTACATATACGAAATATAGCATCGTGTATGCGTTCAGGGAAATGCTTTATCCCGTGGATGCCTTTTAATCATACTTGCCATGTACACGGTGCTAGTGCGTTTCATTTACCGTGAGAGATGTCGTCTTTGTGTCGTCGTTATTGAATGCGTGATTTCATGACTTATTATTCATGGTCATTGCATGATTGGGCATCGTCTATGTATTGGTATGTTTGAATGGATGATAATATAATGGATTTATTGTGGTCATCGCATGATTTGGCATGGTTTGTTTGTCGAGTCTCAATCTTATCAAACTTATACCGCTAACGGTGAGATGCAAGCCCTAGTGAGCGTATTCGGTTGCCTAAGAGTGTCTTCCCCGAGTCTTTGTATAACATGATGGATTCGGACTTGTATTCTTATGCTCTTATCATTATATATTGAATTGCCTATCTATCCTTATCGTATCTCACATGTATATCTATATGTATGCATGCTCTACGTTTGTATTTCCTTCTATGTACGTTTAATGTGATATGGCTGGGAGAACCCGGAGTTACTCCCCACTGACTGTGGCGTTCATGTTTTTCATGGATGAACAGGTTGCTTGATTGGTTGGCTTTTTGCTTGACATTTTGGGTTCGGGTGTGAGCTAGCGGGCGTTGTCCCTGGATGAAACACCTCTAGACGTTGTTTAGCTAGTTGCTAATTACTTTGTCTTTTGTTAACACTTTGAGAGACTACGTCTCTTGTGGTATTTTTATTTAGTTTGTAATTTTTTTGACACTCCTCGTATTTTTCTATCTTGCATGTATAAAGGTTTTTAAAATACTGTATTTTCCGCTATATAATTCACATGCTTGTATGTTTTATATTTCCGCATTCGCGAGGGTTGTCACAGTAATAAAATATATACACAACGAGTAAAATGAAACAAAAGGCTTATCGAAAAGAATATGAGCGGAATCAAGCATGAGGTCCTAAGAGCAGCAATTAGATAGATTAGAGAGAAATGAACGGCAAAGCTCTCCCTCAAAGAGGGAAAAAGCCTAAGAACGGGGAAATACTAAACACTTCCATTACCAAATTCATCGTGATCAACTTCTCATGCATTTTTGCCAAACCCAAAGCGTAGCCACATCACTCTAGGGGCTTTATCCATTTAACATCGCAAACTCCGCTAATAACCTAGTCCTCAAGGGAATGTAACTCATCTCGGTTACACCTTAACCGCTTCCAATCATTAGATCCCACAAAATCCTTGACAATAAAAAAGGACAAAACTACGAACCCAAATATCTAGTATCCAACTAGCAGTAACTAAGATCTATCGACAAGGAAAAATCCACAATCAAATAATCCACATGAAGGATTCATTAATATATTCTAACTTCCTTAGTCCAATCATTATTACAATCGAAGCCACACGTATAGATAATCATATCTAGAAAAGTTTAATTACCACCAACCACAAGAGGAATGGGCTCACCATTCTTATTCTCCGATTCAAATCACTTCAAGGGTTACTATCTCAAGAGAGAACAATTACAAATTCCAAATCATATATGACCAAGAACATGGCGATGATACGGCTATTCAAATCATCTAGCTCAACTATAACTCAAGATTCATCGAACTTCACTTAGGAAAAGATTTCTCAAACTTTAGTCACAAATCTTAATTACCATAAAGCAAGGTGTCTTTTATAATCCCACATTCAGAGTCATCAAATTCTCAAATGATCTTCAAGGCAACTATTATAATAATAAACAAAAGCGAACTATCATTCCAATAAACTCAAACCTCGAACTAACACCACAACATCAACCTCAAAATTCTAAAGCCACCAAGGGAGGGTACAACACCACTATTAGGATCCATCCTAGAGTTTAAAATCTATTTCCCATGATCAAATACAACATGAAATGTTTTCAATCCAAAGACACACATTCTAGCTCAAGAATCCCAAAATACATTACACTCATTATCTGAGACAAGCAAACGAGATATCCAATCCAATAGAGAAAAGATGAAGAAACAACGACTTAGAGAACGATAAGGTCTCTCACAAGTCAAAATGAAGAAACAAAGGAGAGGAACGCTGAAAATAACGAGGTCGTAAGTAAGAGACAACGCAAATAATAGAGTTATGAAGATATCCGAGTAAGAAAGTAGATATGAGAATGCGGTTTCTTAAAGATCAGTGATGATAAAAACGTGCAAGAATGGGAATGGAAAAAGATAATGGTACGAGATTAAGACATATAAGGCTTAATACACAATATTTCTCCTTTAAAACTTAGGGTGACGGCATTACAACTTATCCTTTTAACAAAGGTCTCTCACAAGTCACAATAGACCACCGTACCACAATTCACCAAAATAATGTACACCTGAATTCGATAAATCGACGACATCCTAAATCATCCATCCTTTCACATAACACAGATTCTCAAACACGAAATCGCAACCCAAGATTTATAACATTCTCTTAACTCCAAAATTCGACACGACCTCAAAGGTTCCAAAAGCCGAACGACTAACAAAGACTTATCTACACTAGTCATTTTTCAACTCCTATACTCCAAAAGGTAGAACACCGAACAAAATGTCATCATCAACATCTTAAAGCATCTCCATCATAGCTCACCTAATCGGTTATCACTCATATCCATAATCCTCAAGTAACATGGTTTAATCTACCATCACAACTTACTACTTCAAACGAGTCTCCGATACCAAAAGATAAGATCATATCTTTAAATCCAAGAATTACAGCCAAGTACTTTTTCACCAAGCATATACCCAAAAAGACACACTAGGTAACCACAAGAAGTCACTTAGTGGTTGTTTGGTTAAGGGTATTTAAGAAAGGGTAAGGGAATAAAAGATAATAATTCCCTTTGTGGGTGTTTGTTTAACCATTTTAATGATTCCCTTTCCCCATCCTTTACCCCCAAATCACTCAAAGTTGTTACCACACACCCCTCCCCCTGGCAAGGGAATGAAATGTCTTTACCCTTCACTCACCAACATTACCATGTTGCCACCACAAATATATCTCCGACCACCACGTGGTCACCGGCTTTGCCACCCTATGCGCCGCCTCTGCCACCATAAGCACCGCCTCTACCACCGCCACCCTATACGCCGCTTGTGCTCGCCGGTCACCTTGAACAACCGCCGACACAATCTCCCCTCCTTTATAAAAAGGTCCACCACCACCACTAAAAACATTAACTCAAAACCATTAGAAACACTCCCTAACACCCGAAATACCCTCCCTCAATCTTGAAACCACCAGATCTGGTGGTTTTGTGGGTGTGGGAGGGGTTTTTGGGTGTTACGGAGTGTTTCAAAGGGTTTTGAGTTAGTGTTTTTAGTGGTGGTGAACGAAGATGCGCGAGGGAGGACGGTGCATGTGGTGGAACATGGTCGTTTTTTCGAAAACAATGGTTGCAGTACCGACACCAGCGCCAATTGGTGGTGGTGGCAATGGTAGGACGTGGTGGTGGTTGGTTGTTAAGTAATACTTGTCATTACCTTTGTTTAATAAACCAAACAATGTGTAAAATAATAGGTAATCCCATTAATTTCCCCTGTATTCCCTTTGTTATTTTCATTCCCTTTCCCTTTGTTGAACCAAACGCCCCCTTAGTCTCAAAGACATTTTACAACTCAAGGTATCATCCAAATATTCTGACTTATAACAACTAGCCCTAACATAGGTATGATCCTGGAGATTATCTAATATAAGCAAACCATTAAGTTCAAAAGATCAATTCACCAACAAGCTCAAGGGTCTTAGGTAACTCACTCAATCAACCTCACATCATCAATTCCCATGAATTATTCACACACACACCACGGCAAGTCTTTATGAATTAAAATTTCCAAACCATAACACGCTACACTCTCCCATGACTGCATCACTCACCATTATAGGGTGAAACTAAAATCTACACAACATTCCTCAAAGTCTCAAATTCACTCACTTAAAGCCATTACACCACAAACAAAGGGGAAGGTATCCACAAAAGGTCACAAGGGCAAGTTAAGGATACAAAAGGTAAGATTGATAAAAGTGACAAGAGAAACTCTCAAGGAGAGAATTAAACGAAAGAGATGAAGAAGGATCTAGATAGAGGGAGGAGAGCAAGGTACACAATAGACCAAAAATTCATCGATGAGGTTAAAACACACTTCAATTAGGCTTGTCAATCTTCAATCTTCGACAAAGGATACTTTTTCTAGCTAACACATGGTCTACTTCAAGAAGGTAGATACAAACAAGGATAACATCACTCAAGACAATCAACAAACAAGTTATAACCTAACAAACGTCAAATACACTAAATAAAACCACCTTAGGTCCTTAAGTATACCCATTTCTCATTTATTATTCATTGGTCAAGTTATTTAAGGTTGGGGTGCACGAATGTGCGTCGGGAGCGTTACAACTCTGATACCAACTGTGACACCCCGCGATTTTGCAAGAAAGTAAACACATAGATTTGCAGCGAAAAACATGAGATACATAGATTATAAAAACACAATAAAAAGTTATTTTAAAAGGATGAGACACATAGATTATAAAACCAATAAAGTAAACACATAGATTTGCAGCGGAAATACGAGATTTTTAAAAACCATAAAAGCAAAACCGCGAATGTCACTATATTATAAAACAAAAACGTAGTTTAATATATAGTTTGTAGAAATTGTAACTTAAATAAATAGAAGGGACACCGATCCCTTGATAAATACACAGTTAAGATAATAAACTAATATAAACTACAAGGCTAAGGTTGAATTATTGTAAGTACAACGCTCGCTAGCTCACTCGTCTAACCCCATACAACACTAATCTCCGACCTATTAATTCATGAAACATGAAAGCCATTGTCAGTGAAGCGTAACACATGGTTCTCCCAGCCATACGCACATTAAAACGTACATAACAAAAGCATATAAGTACTCATTATCATCATCATATACAAAAAATATCAACCTCATATATAAACAATATCATCATCATATATAAACAATATCATCTTCATATATGTATAATTTTCATGCCAAAATCTAATAATAACAACTCATATTAGCGTCATAAGCATGTGAAAATCAACACAACATATTCATCATATTATTAAGACTACCGAAGACTCACCTTGGCAACTATATCGCTACTAATGGCTTGCATTTCACCGCTACCAACCATATAATTGAAGAGGTTGGAGACGTGACACACACAAGACCATAATAGGCATCCAATAATCCATTACACATCCAACAACCATTATTTGATCAAACATACTCTCACGGTAAATGACACGCACTAGCATCTGTAATTTCCAATACAGGAGGAACTAGTCTACGGGATAAACGTTTCCCTGAACCGTATACGATACACATTTTGTATATTCAAGACTATATCCTCCCGGTAGGATGACGATAATATAATACGATTCTAATCTAAACCTGGCCAGACTATCGGAATAAACCTGTTCTAATTCGACATGCGATCAATGTTTCGCATCCAAGACTTGATCCTTCAGCTAAACCACACGGAAGCGAGTACCCCAAATTCGGCTCAACCACACGAAAGAGGCGGACTAGTACAAGCATCATCCTCCGGCTAAACCACACGGAGATGAGGTGAAGAATAAACAAGAAAGTACGCTACATGCAATAACACCATCTCGCAAGGATACAACATTTGACGGTCGGGTCAATCAACGCATTGCGTTCGCCTCTCAACAACGTCGTCATATCCCCACTAACACATGCCTAAGTATAATAAGGATGTACCCCCATCGCTCCGAAACGAGGTCCAATGCGATAAGGGTACAACGCGATATGAGAGTTTAATATCATCATACAAACAAGACTCAACATAGTACTCAAGATATACATGGCTCAAATGAGCTAAACATCCAAACCGTCATTAAACATGTGAATAAGGCATAAGATAAATATTAACATGATAACCAAGAGTCAATACATGATACATAAGCATTAGACAAGGTTTAGAAAGCATAATCAATAAGAAGCATAAATCTCATCTCAAAACAACATGTTTGGAAACCATCTAAGACAAAGGTCAACTTTAAACGGTCATAACATTAGTTCAAGACATGATAATGTAGTAATTTTAAATGGAGGTGATAGCTTGTCCTCTTACGGTTCCAATGGTAGGTTACACGCCCCAAACAGACTAGTAAAGAAGGAGATATGACCATTGTACAAAAAATGGGTTAGTGTAGAAGAACTGCTGGTCGTCACGCCTGTGACATGAATTTCACGCCCGTGACGTAGATGGGTGCTGGTTCTGCCTCCTATGTCACGACCGTGACATGGATGTCACCCCCGTGATGAAGGTCGAGCCATGGCCCCCCAAAATAGATTCACACACAAGTTATGCCATATACACATCCAAAACGCACTTGTACACTATCACATTCATAGGATTCACATTAAGGAAGATAATAACTCCAAACCATTTGAAATATTGACTCAAATCCGTCAATAAACATGCTTGCACACACATATGGGTATCATACCACTCAATTAAACCACAATAGCACAATTAGTCCATCATCAATGACTTAAATACATGTTTAAGCAACAAAAAGATGGTTCATCATCAACATTACCAGTTTTCCATAAAATGAGATATATAAGATGGAATTCAACATGTAATCATATTGTATTCATATATTATACTAGTATATACTAAAGAATTCATCTTTAACATGAGAACTACTCTAAAACACATAGAAAATCACATAAGATGTGATATCGAGTAACTCGTCAACATTACTTTATTAGGACTCCAATTAAGCAATCCTTAAGTATTCTAATGATACCAACAAATTTCCTTTACCCAAATATTTAAAATCCATCTTTTTCCAACAAATAACATGATTAGAAGACATGACCGAAATCCTGAAAATTTGGTCTTATAAGAAGGTTAAAAGTTTCGATCTTTTATTAGCTAGAAAGAAAGAAGGTGGTTAGAGGATTCCTAAATACTAAACAGAATTGAATTCCGTTAAGAAACGAAGAAATTATGTCTGTCTTAAGATTAGATCTAGAAAAATGGGTGTTATAAAAAGTTGGAGGAAAGAGATACTTAATGGTATGAAAAAGAAGAGGACAATGAGAGGATAAGATGATATAAAACCGTCAAGTTTTGTTGAGAGACGAAGAAATGACATCCGTCTCTAGATGGAGGTTTAATGGAATGTTTGGTGTTTGAGGAAGGAGATGAAGTGTGATGAAATTTTAGGAGGGAGGTGGATATGTTTTGTGGTTTATTATGAGAAAGTGTGTAGTAGTAGGCATAATATTCAAATTAGGTACTACTAATTCAAATTTTCGAGTAGAGTCCGATTATGGTACGAAATTCAAAATATTTAACATTAATTTGAAGGTACGAAATCATAAATTATCGATTCAAAATATTTTAACCAAGAAAAGTAAAAGAGAATTTTATAAATTTAACGACTTTAGTAAATACATGTTCTTATAAAATTGGGGGTGTTACAACCAACGAGTACTCAAATTGCAACTTAAATAAATACATGGGATCTCGATCCCTTGATAAATACACAAGTAAGATAATACAATAAATATAAACTACAACGCTAAGGGTAAATCGCTGTAAGTACAACGCTCGCTAGCTCACTCCTCAAAACCCCATGAAACACCAACTTGTAACCTGTTTATTCATGAAACATCAATGGCACAGTCAGTGGGGAGTAACTCGGGGTTCTCCCAGCCATATCACATTAAAATGTACATAACAAGAGCATATAAACATACATTATCATCATCGAATATAAACAATATCATCATCATATATATACAATATCATCATCATATGTAAACAATATCATCATCATATATAAACAATATCATCATCATATATAAACTATATCATCATCATAAAGAATGTCATCATCATGTATACATAATTATTATAAAGTAACCAAGACTTAGAAAAGACTTACCTTGGCAACGATATCGTTACTAACGGCTTGCAACTCATCGTTAGTGACCATATAGTCAAAGAGCTTGGGAACACGACTCACAAGAAAGCACAAGGCATTTAGACATCCATTCCATATCCAACCAATCATCACGAAAGGCAACCACCCTTTCACGGTAAGTGAAACACACTACCATCGACACATAGCATGACAAGACGACTTTAGACTCTAATGCTCCCGGTATGACTACGCTAATACTACGGCCGTAGTCTAAATCTGGCTAGACGCTCAGGACAAGACATGTAACCAATTTGACATGTGTAACATATGGCTAGATATGCACACATCTAAGACTCCGCCAACAGAACGGAAGCCGTGTACCTTAAATCTGGCAGTACGGCCAACGGCAGAGGCGGACAAAGAATGAGTATACTAATCCCGGCAGTACGGCCAACGAGAAAGGTTGTCACAATAATAAGCACTCATACTCCGGCAGTACCGCCAATAGAAATGACACATCTAAAAAAGGTCAACGTAGTCGGCTACATGCAATGACACCACCTCGCAAGGTGTAGATACCTCAGTTCTACACCTTCCGCCAACCATTGGGCCGCGTGTTTGGTACGCGAAACGATTTATGACAATTCGTAAGTTTATCGTCAAGTTATTGCTCAAACCCTTGTGTCTACCCCTTGGTCATCATCTACGCGTCGTTACGGTCGTTTTGAAAGTCATTAGAGTTCATTTGGAGTCCGGGTCTAAAACCGCTTCATTTTCTACTAACCGTTTTAAAATGCCGAGTCAGAACGCTCTAGAATATTATAAATATTTATTAAATATTCAAATTTTATCTTTTTTGGTATAATATATCTCGTATCTTTTTATGAGAAAGTATAGATCTATTGTGAAAACCCTCGCGAATGCGGAAATAAAACATACAAACATGTGATTAATATCGCGGAAAATACGGTGTTTTTAAAACTTTTCACATGTCATTAGAAAGGTACGAGGAATGTCAATAATTACAAACCGAAATATAAAATGTACTACAAAGAGACGTAGTCTCTTAAAATGTATCAAATATCAAAGTGATTAGCAAACTAGCTAAACAACGTCTAGAGGTGATTCATCCAGGCCAACGCCCGCTATCTCACACCCGAACCCAAAATACCACAAGCAAAAAGCCATCCATTCAAGCAACCTGTTCATCCATGAAAAACATATACGCCACAGTTATTGGGGAGTAACTCCGGGTTATCCCAGCCATATCACATTAAATGTACATAAACGGAAATACAAAAGTAGAAGCATGCATATATAGATATACATGTGAAATACGAGAAGGATAAATAGGCAATTCAATATATAAAGATAAGAGCACATGAAGTACATATCCGTAACCATCATATTATAGAAAGACTCGGGGAAGACACTCTTAGGCAACCATACACTCTCACTAGGGCTTGCATCTCACCGTTAGCGGCGTAAGTTTGATAAGATTGAGACTCGACAAACAAACCATGCCAAGTCATCCAAAGATCATGAATAATTAATCATATAATCATCCAACCAAACGTACAATACGTTGACGACATCTCTCACGGTAAATGACACGCACTAGCACCGTGTACATGGCAAGTATGATTAAAAGGCATCCACGGGATACAACATTTCCCTGAACGCATACACGATTCAATTCATTTCGTATATGTAGACTAATTTCCTCCTGATAGAACGACGATATAAATATCCGGTCCTAGTCTAAACCTGGCCAGACTCCCGAAATCACATTTTCCGGTTCGACATGCGATAAACATTTCGCATCCAAGACTCGGTCAATCATAGACGCCGAGTACCCCGAATTCGGTCAACCTTCACGAAAGAGGCGGAAAAGAGCACAAGCCTCACAACAAG
>JAIUZE010067829.1:0-20886 GCA_022085475.1 Heliosperma pusillum | reverse complement strand
AAGTCCTTAACTTCTACCCATCTCTCATTTATTATTTCAAGGTCAAGTAGTTTAAGTTTAGGGTTCACGTGTGTGCGTCGGGAGCGATAAAGCTCTGATACCAAATGTGACAACCCTCGCGAATGCGGAAATAAAACATAACAAGCATGTGAATTAAATAGCGGAAAATACGATGTTTTTAAAACTTTTATACATGCAAGAAGAAGTATACAAGGAGTGTCAAATATTACAAACCAAAGTACGAAATATACTACAACAAGAGACGTAGTCTCTCCAAATGTTATCAAAGTAAAAGTAATTAGCAAACAAGCTAAAAACGTCTAGAGGTGTTTCATCCAGGGACAACGCCCGCTAGCTCACACCCGAACCCAAAATATCATAAGCAAAAAGCCATCCAATCAAGCAACATGTTCATCCATGAAAAACATGAACGCCAGAGTCTGTGGGGAGTAACTCCGGGTTCTCCCAGCCATATCACATTAAACGTACATAAAAGGAAATACGAAAGTAGAGTATGCATATATATAGATATACATATAAATACGATAAGAATAATTAGGCATTTCGATATATAAGAATAAGAGCATATGAAGTACAAATCCGAATCCATCATATTATACAAAGACTCGGGGAAGACACTCTTAGGCAACCGAATACACTCACTAGGGCTTGCATCTCACCGTTAGCGGTATAAGTTTGATAAGATTGAGACTCGACAAACAAACCATGCCAATTCATGCGATGATCACAAATAATCAATCATATTATCATCCATTCAAACATACATTACATTGACGACCTCTCTCACGGTAGATGAAACGCACTAGCACCGTGTACATGGCACGAATGATTAAAATCGCATCCACGGGATGACATTTCCCTGAAGGCATACACTATGACATTTCGTATATATAGACTAATTTCCTCCTGGTAGGACGACGATATAAATACCCGGTCCTAGTCTAAACCTGGCCAGACTCTCGGAATAAACGTGTTCCGATTCGACAAGCGATGACATTTTGCATCCAAGACTCGGACAATCATAGAAGCCGAGTACCCCAAATTCAGTCGATAATTCACGAAAGAGGCGGAAAAGAGCACAAGCATCAAAAGAAGCGGTACGCTACATGCCAATGACACCACCTCGGAAGTATACAACATTTGACGGCCGGGTCGTTCAACGCAAAGCGTTCGCCTCCCAACAACTTTGTCATATGCCCACTAACACATGCAATTAAGCAGTAAGGATACATCCCCGTTCCGACATTCCTCCCTTACGAACGTGGAGGTAGCCAAGGGAATGAGAGTACAAAGCACATAACAAAATAGTGCTCAAACCGTAACATTTGTAAAAACCGACTCAAAGTGGGACATACCAAAAACCGTCACAAAACATGCGATACAAGCGAATGGAATGTCTTATATTTGAAACATTAATATTTTAAGTCACTACGTAAATTTATACGATAAACGAACCATGCAAACTATTATAAATTAAGAATTTAGAAAATTATAAGAAATGTATCCAGCGGGTTGCCGGCCGGTCAGTGGACCGGCGGCCGGGCACCCGGCTGGCGCCTCATGCATAACACAAAAATCACTATAAAATGCAGCGTGTTCCCAGCCTGTCAGGGGGCCGGCGGCCGGGCACCCGGCTGGGAGCACCATTACACAAAAATGCAAACTTCAACACTGATGTGTCCCCAGCCGGTGGGCAGACTGGCGGCCGGTCACCCGGCTGGGAACCCCAGTTCACCCGTGAGCCTTCAATACACATTCAATCATCAATTCCCATAATCTACTTACATCAACTATCAACAATCAATAATCATCATCAACAATCATCAACTAACAACAATCATCATCAATAACACAATTCCTAAGCTTACTAATCGTATTCTAAATACGAATTCTAACATAGAAAACATGTAAAACACGTAAATGATATCGAGTAACCCTTCACCGTTACCTTATTGCGTCTTCACTCCGCGTCAAGGTCCTCTTCAATCAAGAAGTAGTCTTTGTCGGGATCTTGGAGGTCACCACCTACAAATAGTTAATAAAAGATTAATATAATAAACCTTGAGAAAAACGGAAAGTTTGAAAAGCGAGAAAGACGGTAATTTTATTACCAATACAGATAGAGGACGATGAGAGGGAAAGAATGAGACGAACCTAGGTGAATTTGAGCGAGAATTGAGCGAGTTGAGACAATTCGAAGCTTGAAAAGATTATGGAAGCTAGGTTTTGGGGTTTCTTGGTGAGGAAGAAGGTGATGTTGAGTTGTGAGGAAGTTAGGGTTTATGAGGGAGTATGAGTGGAGTAAGTGGAAAAAAGTCAAGAAAAGTCAAAGACGTCTTAAGACGTGATTCACTTGAAATCTCGCGTAAAATCCAAATACGAACTCGGAAATTCTAAATTCGACACGGAAAATTTAATTCTAAACTAAAACTAAATTTCGCTGAAAAGTATCCGTATAATATTTTTACTATAAAAATAGGGTACATTTGCGGGTGTTACAATCACCCCACCTTTTAAAAAGTTTCGCCCTCAAAACTTGAGCGAAAGAAAGATACCTTAATCGAATAGGCTTGGATATTTACTACGCATAGAAGCTTCCGTTTCCCAAGTCTCTTCTTCGACATTAGCACATCTCCACAAGATTTTTACTAAAGGAACCACTTTACTTCTCAACTTCTTATCCTTGCGATCTAGGATGCGGATCGGCTTCTCTTCAAAGGACAAATTCGGTTCAAGTTCGGGCATTTCCTTTTGAAAGACATGGCTTGGATCACTAACATACTTTCTCAATTGAGAAACATGGAATACATTATGAACCTTAGCCAAATTCGGGGGCAAATCCAACTTGTAAGCAACGGCACCAATCCTTTTCACAATATCAAAGGGTCTAATGTATTTCGGGCTCAATTTACCCTTAACACCAAACCGTTTAACACCCTTCATTGGAGATACTTTCAAGAACACTTTATCCCCAACTTCAAATTCTAAAGGCCTTCTTCGGATATCGACATAAGACTTTTGTCGATCTTGAGCGGCCTTCATTCTATCACGAATGATCTTCACATTATCAATAGTCTCAACAAGAACATCGGGGCCTAAGTCACGAACATCACTCAATTGATTCCAACATATAGGACTCCGACATTTCCTTCCATAAAGAGCTTCATAAGAAGCCATCTTGATCGATGCATGATAACTATTGTTGTAAGAAAACTCCACCAACGGTAGACTCTTTTCCCAACTAGATTGGAAGTCGAGTGCACAAGCGCTAAGCAAGTCTTCTAAAGTCTGAATAGTCCTCTCGGTCTGACCATCGGTAGCGGCATGAAATGCGGTACTCATCAACAATTTACTACCCATGGCTTCTTGTAAAGCCTTCCAAAATCTCGAACAAAACCTCGGATCTCGGACGGATATAATCTCCTTGGGAACACCATGGTATCTAACAATCTCATCAACATAAGCTTTCGCTAAACGATCTTAGCTCCAAGTTTCTTTGATCGGAATAAATCTAGCACACTTGGTCAAACGATCAACAACAACCCAAACGGCATCTTTACCTCCAACGGTCCTCGGCAAAGCCATAACAAAATCCATAGAAATAGATTCCTACTTCCATAGCGGAATATCCAACGGTTGTAGCAATCCACCGGGCCTCTTGTGTTCAATCTTCACTTGTTGGCAAGTAAGACATCTTCCAACATAAGACACAACATCGCCTTTCAAATTCGGCCACCAAAACTGTAGCTTCAAATTTTTGTACATCTTATCACCTCCGGGGTGAATAGAATAAGGGGAAAGGTGAGCTTCATCAAGAACTCGCTTTCTCAAATCAAGAGCATTAGGAACAAATAAACGGCCATGAAAACGAAGAACACCTTTATCATCAAACTGGAACTTTTTAGCTTTTCCTTCAAGAAGTTTGGCTTGAATAGACTTGTAAGTAAGATCATCAACTTGGTTTTCGCGGATCTCACGGAGAAAAACAGGTTCGGCAGTCATAGCACCAACATAATCAAATCCACGATCCACAATTTCCAACTTCAACTTTCGAAACTCAATACAAATATCAACGGACAAAACCGACATAACATTCAAGAAATGAGAAGATTTCCTACTAAGAGCATCGGCAACTACATTAGCCTTCCCTTCATGATACAACAACTCAAAATCATAATCATTCACCAATTCTAACCATCTTCTTTGTCTCATATTCAACTCTTTTTGAGTAAATATGTACTTCAAACTCTTGTGATCGGTGAATATACGACAATGGACACCAATAAGATAATGTCTCCACACTTTCAAAGCATGAACAACGGCGGCCAATTCCAAATCATGAGTAGGATAGTTCACTTCATGAACTCTCAACTGCCTTGAAGCATAAGCCACCAATTTCCTACTTTGCATAAGAACGCAACCCAATCCCATCTTGGAAGCATCACAATAGACATCAAAGTCTACACCATCTTCAGGCAAAGTCAACACCGGAGTGGTAGTTAACCTCTTCTTTAACTCTTGAAACGCAGCTTCACAAGCTTCATTCCATAGGAACTTGGTTTCCTTCTTCAACAACTAAGTCATTGGTCTAGCAAGCTTGGAGAAATCCTTGACAAATCTACGGTAATAACCAGCTAAACCAAGAAAACTTCGAATTTCTCTAATGTCGGTCGGACTCTTCCAATCAACAACGGCCTCAACTTTCGAAGGATCCACCATTACACCTTCTTTAGAAATCACATGCCCAAGAAAGGACACCTTAGGTAACCAAAATTCACACTTGGAGAATTTAGCAAACCACTTTTGACGACGAAGAACACCCAAAATAGTCCTTAGATGAATAGCATGCTCTTCTTCGGACTTGGAGAAAATAAGGATATCGTCAATGAATACCACCACACACTTGTCAAGATACTCACTAAATGTGCGGTTCATTTGATCCATAAAGATAGCGGGAACATTGGTCAATCCAAATGGCATCACCTTGAACTCATAATGACCATACCTTGTACTAAAAACGGTCTTCGGAATGTCAACTTCTCGAACGGGAATTTGGTGATAACCGGATCTCAAATCGATCTTGGAAAAAGTAGAAGCACCCTTTAATTGATCAAACAAATCTTCAATTCTTGGTAAAGGATACCTATTCTTGATTGTAATCCGGTTCAACTCACGGTAATCAATACAAAGCCTCATAGAACCATCTTTCTTCTTCACAAAAAGAACGGGAGCACCCCAAGGCGAGGCACTTGGTCGAATAAAACCCTTCTCAATCATATCATCTAGCTGCTTCCTTAATTCTTTCAACTCGGTCGGAGCCATACGGTAAGGAGCTTTGGCTATGGGTCCGGAACCAGGTACAAGATTAATAGAGAACTACATCACGCTCGGGAGGAATCCCGGGCAAGTCATCGGGGAATACATCAACAAATTCACGAACAATAGGCACATCTTCGATATTTGGCAAAGAGGTAGTTGAAGAAGTCACAATACACAAGTATGCTTGGTGACCTTTTCTTACCATACTTACCAACTTCATAGCGGAAATCAAAGACACACCTTTTCGGGGATGAGATCCCTTATAGGTTATTCTAACTCCTAAAGGACTCTTTAAATAAATCTTTTGATCTCGACACTCGAACCTAGCATGGTACAATGCTAACCAATCAATACCTAGAATTATATCGAACTCTCCTAGAGGAAACTTAAGGAGATTAGCGGGAAAGATAGAACCCGAAATAGATATTGGTACATTAGGATAAAGAGTAGAACAAGAGATAATTTCTCCGGATGGTAAGGATATGGAAGTATCCTCACTAGATGTAGGCTCGATAGATAACTTGTTAGCGTAAGTCGAAGACACAAAAGACATTGAAGAACCGGTATCAAAAAGAATAAGACATGGTTGCTCTAAGATTGAGAACATACCCGTAATGATCTCCGGATGAGCATCGGCTTCGGCACGCTGATAACAAAGATAGAACCTTTAGGTTTAGCAATTGGAGGGGGCAACTTACGATCGGGGAAATCTTCATAACGGTGACCACCCTTTTGGCAAAAGTAGCAAATATAAGGTCGGTTGGAACAAGACACACCGGGATGGTATGGAAGTCTACACCGGTTGCATAAGCGACCTTGAGCTTGAGCTTGAGGAGCATAAGGCCTATGAGCCACATTAGAAGTAGCTCGAGGAATGAAAGGAGCAGGAGCTCTTGTATTTGCATTGTAAGGAGGATTGAATCTCCTCTTGTTAGCATAAGAGTTAGAGGAAGACGGAGTAAACGGTCTCTTCCCAAAGGCATTAGGCCTAGGAGTGAAAGAAGGAGAGGGGTTATTAATCATAGCTTCATCCCTAATAGCCTTCATTGAATTATCGGCCCACAAAGCATCATCATATAGATCCCCAAAGGAAGTAGTATTCCTCCTCACTTTACTTTGAAGTAAAGCACTTAGCTTGTTGCGGTAGTAGAAAGCTCAGTCCTCGTCATCTTTAATAAGCCTCGGAGCAAAATGAGCAAGCTTATTGAACTCCGTAGTGAAGTCTTGTGCCGACAAGTTACCTTGCTTAAAGTCAATAAACTCCTTGAGCCTTTGTTGCTTAAGCTCTTTAGGATAGAATCTACCTTCCACTAGAGCTTTGAAACAAGCCCAATTGAAGTCATCTTCAAGAACAGCGGTGGCACTAGTGATAGCCCACCAATTATCAGCTTCCCTTACAAGGAAGTGCTTTGCGATACTCACCTTGTCCTCTTCACGGACTTGGCATAGATCAAACTGCTTCTCCATCTCTCGGAACCAATCTGATAGCTCAGTAGGGTCCGGCTCTCCACCGTAGGGTATAATCTTACTCCTAGCTATTTGACTTGTTATCCAAGCGTAGCCTCCTTGATGGTTATCTTCTCTTCGAAGGGGGACTTGGTTGGCTTGAGCTAAAGCCGCATCTTGTTGATTTTTCAACACTTGAGTGAGAGCTTCCAACATAACGTTCTCTACTAGTCAAGGTCTCACCATCTTCATAAGAAACAAAAACAAATTAAGTTACTCCTATCAATTAGCATAAACAAATAGACTGCCAAGTAAAATCCTTAACTTCTACCCATCTCTCATTTATTATTTCAAGGTCAAGTAGTTTAAGTTTAGGGTTCACGTGTGTGCGTCGGGAGCGATAAAGCTCTGATACCAACTGTGACAACCCTCGCGAATGCGGAAAAAAAATATAACAAGCATGTGATTTAAATAGCGGAAAATACGATGTTTTTAAAACTTTTATACATGCAAGAAGAAGTATACGAGGAGTGTCAAATATTACAAACCAAAGTACGAAATATACTACAACAAGAGACGTAGTCTCTCCAAATGTTAAAAATGTCAAAGTGATTAGCTAACAAGCTAAAAACGTCTAGAGATGTTTCTTCCAGGGACAACGCTCGCTAGCTCACACCCGAACCCAAAATATCATAAGCAAAAAAGCCATCCAAATCAAGCAACCTGTTCATCCATAAAAACATGAACGCCACAGTCAGTGGGGAGTAACTCCGGGTTCTCCCAGCCATATCACATTAAATGTACATAAAAGGAAATACAAAAGTAGAACATGCATATATAGATATACATGTGAAATACGATAAGGATAGATAGGCAATTCAATATATAATGATAAGAGCATATGAAGTACAAATCCGAATCCATCATGTTATACAAAGACTCGGGGAGGACACTCTTAGGCAACCGAATACACTCACTAGGGCTTGCATCTCACCGTTAGCGGTATAAGTTTGATAAGATTGAGACTCGACAACCAAACCATGTCAAGTCATTCGATGATCACAAATAATCCAACATTTTATCATCCATTCAAACATACAATATATTGACGACCTCTCTCACGGTAGATGAAACGCACTAGCACCGTGTACATGGCAAGAATGATTAAAATCGCATCCACGAGATAAACATTTCCCTGAACGCATACACGATAAACATTTCGTATATGTGGGCTAATTTCCTCCTGTTAGCATGACGATATAAATATATCTGGTCCTAGTCTAAACCTGGCCAGACTCTCGGAATAAACGTGTTCCGATTCGACATGCGATAAACGTTTCGCATCCAAAACTCGGTCAATCATAGATGCCGAGTACCCCAAATTCGGTCGATAATTCACGAAAGAGGCGGAAAAGAGCACGAGCATCAAAACAAGCGGTACGCTACATGCAAATGACACCACCTCGCAAGTATACAACATTTGACGGCCGGGTCGATCAACGCAAAGCGTTCGCCTCCCAACAACGTCGTCATATGCCCACTAACACATGCAATTAAGCAGTAAGGATACATCCCCGTTCCGACATTCCAGCCTTACGAACGTGGAGGTAGCCAAGGGAATGAGAGTACAAAGCACATAACAAAATAGTGCTCAAACCGTAACATTTGTAAAAACCGACTCAAAGTGGGACATATCAAAAACCGTCACAAAACATGCGATACAAGTGAATGGAATATCATATATTCGAAACATTAATATTTTAAGTCATTACGTAAATTTATACGATAAACGAACCATGCGAACTATTATAAATTAAGAATTTAGAAAATTATAAGAAATAATTCCAGCGGGTTGCCGGCCGGTCAGTGGACCGGCGGCCGGGCACCCGGATGGCGCCTCATGCATAACACAAAAATCACTATAAAATGCAGCGTGTTCCCAGCCGGTCAGGGGGCCGGCGGCCGGGCACCCGGCTGGGAGCACCACACTACCAAAATACAAACTTCAACACTGATGTGTCCCCAGCCGGTGGGCAGACCGGCGGCCGGTCACCCGGCTGGGAACCCCAGTTCACCCGAGAGCCTTCAACATGAGTTCAATCATTTTCAATTCTCATATTTAACTTCTATCAACTATCAACAATCAATAAACATCATCAACAATCATCAACTAACAACTATCATCATCAATAACACAATTCCTAAGCTTACTAATCATATTCTAAATACGATTTCTAACATAGAAAACACGTAAAACACGTAAATGATATCGAGTAACCCTTCACCGTTACCTTTTCGCGTCTTCACTCCGCGTCAATGTCCTCTTCAATCAAGAAGTAGTCTTTGTCGGGATCTTGGAGGTCACCACCTATAAATAGTTAATAAAAGATGAATATAATTCACCTTGAGAAAGACGGATAAATTGAAAAGCGAGAAAGACGGTAATTTTATTACCAATACGGATAAAGGACGATGAGAGGGAAAGAATGAGACGAACCTAGGTGAATTTGAGCGAGAAATGAGAGAGTTGAGACGATTCTAAGGTTGGAAGAATTATGGAAGCTAGGTTTTTGGGGTTTCTTGGTGAGGAAGAAGGAGATGTTGAGTTGTGAGGAAGTTAGGGTTATGAGGGAGAATGAGGGGAGTAAGTGGAAAAAGTCAAGAAAAGTCAAAGACGTCTTAAGACGTGATTCACTTGAAATCTCGCGAAAAATCCAAATACGAACTCGGAAATTCTAAATTCGACACGGGAAATTTAATTCTAAATTAAAACTAAATTTCGCTGAAATGTATCCGTAAAATATTTTTACTTATAAAAATATGGTACATTTGCGGGTGTTACATCACCCCGTGCTTGGTACAAACGCTTTGCCGACTACATTGCTCTATTTATCCTTCGACAAGGTACAAATTTGGCTTACTTGTTACTATATGTCGATAATATAATTCTCACATATTCCACTGAGTCTCTTCATGCCACCATCATGAGCCAATTAACTCGGAATTCGCCATGAAAGATCTCGGTCCCGTGAGCTTCTTTCTCGGCATTGCAGTCACACGTAATAACACTAGTATGTTTCTTTCCCAAACAAAATATGCTGAGTCAATTATTAATCGTGCTGGAATGTCGAGTTGTAAACCCACTGCAACCCAGTTGATACGAAGCCAAAGCTTAGTGCTTCTTCATCTGCCACTCCTTACTCGGACCCTACCCAATATAAAAGTCTGGCCGGTGCTTTACAATATCTTACTTTTACGAGACCGGACATTTCTTATGTCGTCCAACAAGGGTGCTTGTTTATGCACAATTTCATGGAATCTCATATGGGTGCATTGAAACGGATAATTTGCTATCTTCAAGGCAACCCTGCTCGTGGTTTATGGCTTCGTAAATCACACACTAATCAACTCACGGCCTACACAGACGCGGATTGGGGTAGTTGTCTGGATACACGGCGGTTTACATCTGGGTATTGTGTTTTCCTTGGGGACAATTTGATTTCGTGTGCCTCTAAACGCCAACCTACGCGGATTGGGGTACTTTTTGATGATTTTCGAGACGGTCTAAATGTTCGTTATCCTCCCGTTTTGACTGTGGAGGTGTGATAGAATATTAGCAAATATATGTAGTTTATTTACTATATATTTGTTTTGATTAGTTACCATACATTGTAATTATCTTATTAGTCTATTTGTAGCTTTTAGTTTTTTAGTTCCTAATAGGATACTAACTTTGTATTTATACGTTAATCTTCAATCAATGAAAGCAACCGTTATCTTCCTTTAATGAGATACTAGTATAGATCCCGCGCAATGCATGCGCGGTATATATAAAATTTTTATTTTGTAGGCTATTATATAGTATTTATACATTTTAAATAAGGACGACATTAATATTTAATATTTCATTCCATTGTATTTTTATATCAAACAAAAAGGTTGAAATAGAATACTAATCAAAGAGAATAATGTAATGAAATGTGTATTTTTTATGATTTTTTTTCCATAAAACTATAGATTTCATTGTATAATTTTTCTGTAATTATTATGATGATTTTTTTTTGCCATGAAACTAAGTATGTGTTAAGCTATTATCTAAAGTAATAATTATTGTATTAATGAAAAATTAATAAAAATATTATTTTATTATAGAGACAAAATCATACCAATTATTTATTATAATGAAATAATCATAAATTTGAATTTAATAAAACTATTAGTGTTTAATTTTTAAGGGGAAAATAATAGTTTATTGAAAGAAAGTTTAATTTATTTCTTTATTAAGATAGATGCTTTTTGGAGGGAAAATTAAGAGAGTTTCTTATTCTCTTAGTAGTAGGGGGATAGTAGTAGGGGGATTAGAAAAGAAAATGCATTTTGTTGATATGAATAATACTTTCATATATTTAAACATTAACTAGTTTTTATCCTCGTGCAATGCACGGAATTGTGTTTGTTGCCTATTTAATCTATAATCTACACATTAAAATAAGAATATCCTTAATTATAAAGGTACCGACTTGTTGTTAAGTAACTACTTTTTTTTATCACGATCAATTGTTTACCAATTTTATTTCAGGGTGTCTCATTTATTTGTTTATCTTTTTATTTTTATAATTTTGTATGAGTTATTTGGCCATCCACTTGTTTTTTTGTCCCCTTGTTAATTATTAATGTTAGATAATGTAAAATTATGTACGAGAGTTTTCTTTTCAATGCCCTCCTATCAAGTTTGATTCCTCATAACTTTGAAAATAAGTGATTTTCTTATACCTTTATTCCGCAAGAGGTTAATTTCGGTCAATCTAATTTTCTTACTTTATCAAAAAACAAAAAAAAACAAAAAAAACCTGTACTCCCTTATATTTAGTCCAATGTACCCATTTTCCATTTTGGGACAATCCAATCCAATGTACCTATTTCCTTTATTGACAAATTGTGGACAAATATACCCTCATTACAATTTTTTATTTACACAAAATACTATCAACTTTCATCCACTTTACTCATAAAAAGTAAGGGTAAATGAGTCTTTTTTACCATTTTAGGTGATTTTTCTTAAAACTTGTGTTCGAGCCCACGGGCACATTGGTTTGGATTGTAGGAATATACGTCTATGTTTAAAGTATCAATGTAAATCCAAAATAACTCATCTGATACATTTGACAGTAGTTCTTGATCCAAAATCCATCAAGAAAGATAGAAAAATAAAAGACCTCACTTAAATATACTCCGCATAACAATAAAATTTATAGTAGTTCCTGATCAACAATAAATTTTAAGAGGGGAAAAACATCAACCTGTAAAATCAATGGAGAAGATTTTCACTGGAATAGTAAAAAAGACTCCCCTTAAATATATACTCCGTGTAAGAATTAATCTGTAAATCCAATAACAGATAAAAATCAATCTCATAATCCAAATGATAGACAAAAGGGCTAACAATTTACGAACATTAAGTACACACTGCACATGTAAAACAATTCAAAACTAAAGATTATAAAGGGTGGAAAACGAAAAAACTAAAATCATACAATTCCAAACTAAAGATTATAAAGGGTGAGTCATGTAATCATGTTGGTTTGGAAATTAGTTTTAGAATAATTATTATTTATAGAGAGAAGTTGTCTATCATGTTTAATTATTGTCTTTACTCACTCAAATTAAATGAGGGGTTAAATTTTGGAAGGAATATGAAAGGTTGGAAAGGGAGACAAAGTGTTAAACGAAGGAGATGAAAGGCCAAAGAAAACTTTGAAATAAACGCAGTACGTAATAATGAGCAGTTTCTCAATTAGACAAAGACTATCACACTAAGGTTTTGAGACATCTTACAATAGCCACGTGTCTTCAAAATAGTGCTCAAGCTAGCCTTTTAATAGTATTTTATAGATCATTTAACCTTATCAATAAACCTATTTAACGAGATACTCCATCTGAATAACATTTTCAATTAATATAGAGTATTACACAAACATCATGTTATATTAAGGAAAGTGAGAAGAATATTAAGGTTAACAAGGAAGTTTTATTTTATTTTTATTTTATTTGGTACATATATATCATACGAAGGAAGTACAAGTACGAAGAGCAAATAAAATTGATCCAAAAAGCAATTCCATTAGCCCCAGCAATTCTCAGGTAAGACGGGGCGGCCCGTCTTAAGCTTAAGACGGACAAACCTCTCTTACAAAGAGTAAATGTGGAGGCAAGTAGGGACCCATTTTTTTCCCACTTATCCCCCACTTGCTTTTTATCTGGGGGCTTAACCCGTCTTAAGCTTAAACGGGTCGTCCTGTCTTAAGCTTAAACGGGTCGTCCCGTCTTAAGCTTAAACGGGTTGTCCCGTCTTAAACGAAAAATTAGGTTCCACTAGATTCTCCATAGTAAGGGGCCAGATGGCGAAGCACATGATGAAACCCAACACCTAAAGCAACTTAAAGGGGTCCCTAATATATGTGCTTTAAGTTTATTTATCAATAAAAATAACAGTAGGTCTTGCCTGTGACGGGTCGGATCTTGTGACGGGTATTTTGTGAGAGGAAATGGGTAGAGGGGATAAGGTGGGCACCCCCCATGTGCTTCTCCACTCACCCTTGATGGGTATTTTGTGAGAGAATATGGTATCCGTCTTAAGCTTAAGACGGATACCCCGTCTTAAATGAGAATTTGTGTAAAAATAATGGCCTCCTGAAAAAATGATACAAATGGAGTCCACCAGCTAATTTCTCTGTATTACGGGACCCACTATAAATTTAGTTGCCTTAGACATGGGGAAAAGGGCGGGTCAGCCCGGCCCGGCCCGGCCCGACCCGGCCATCGGGCTACTATGACCAGGCCCGGCCCGGCCCGTTGCCAGGCCCGTTCCAGCCCGCCCCTCCCCCCTGGCCGGGCCCGGGTCCATGATTATTAGCCCGGCCCGCTCCCCAGCCCGCCCTCCTGGCCGGCCCGGCCCGTCCTTGGCCCGCCCCACCCAAATATAGCTGTTGGAGTTGAGTCCCAACGGCTATATGCCATTTTTCTTATTTTTTTAATTTTTTTTTTGTTTTTTCCCTACTTAATTTCCTATAAATACCCCCTAATTCTAACACTAATCCTCACACTTTCTCACTTCTCTATCTATTCTATTCTACATTTTTACATATATCAATTTTCAAGTTTTTATAATAGTTACAATATAATTTTAATACTTACTATTATATAAAAATATAAAAATTATAATTATATAAAAAATGGAAGAGGGAAGAGATTATACTCCGGAAGAATTTGAAGCCATGTTTGCGTCTCAAGAGGGTAATAAATTTTTTTTTCAATTAGTGTTATTATTATATTTCAATTTCGATTTTTAATTAGTGTTATTATTTATTTTACTACAATTTTTTTTTGATTCACAATTTCACATATCTAATTATATTATTTTAATTTATTGTAGGTTCTAACCGTAATGAAGAAGTTGAACAAGGAGAAGAAGAAGAAGAAGCGGGTGGAAGTAAACCATCAGGAAAAGTGTCCTATGTATGGAAATATTACGAGAAAGTGCCCGTCCCAAATAAACCAAGGCATTTTCGTTGTGTATGCACGGTTTGCCGTGACATAAAAAAGATTATGAAATCTTATGCTTGGTCCATTGGAACCGGGTTTGGAAGTATGAGTCGGCACTTGAGGAACGACCATGGTATCACCGCAAGTGGTGTTGGTAGCCAAACTCAAACTCAACTAAGCGGTTTCATGAGTGAACAAGCCGGCGGAGGTAAGCCTTTCTTTTATTCCCAAAAAAATATGATTGATCATATGGCCACTTTTGTTAATCTTGAAGAGTTGCCTTTTACTTATGGTGAAAGTGTAAATTTGGAAAATTTTAATAGGCTTGCTTTACAACCGTCTTATTCTCATGTTAACCGTCACACTTTGAAAGATCGTACTATGGCACAATATAAAGAACAAAAAAAAGAATTGATTGCATATTTTGCTAATTTTGATGGTAGAGTAGCATTAACTAGTGACACATGGACTTCAAAACAAAATAATCCATTTATGTGTGTTACCGTCCATTGGATTGATAATGATTTTTTTCTACAAAAACGTATTATTGCTTTTGATATCATGGAAGAAAAACACACCGGTTATAACATTTATTTGCGTCTTAAGAAAACGTTAGATAAATTTAATTTGACTAAAAAGCTTTTCTCCATCTCTTTTGACAATGCATCGGCTAATACTAAATGTATTGATTATGTTCTTCAAATGGATGATTTATTGCTAAATGGTGATCTTGTGCATGTTAGGTGTTGTGCCCATATTATTAATTTGTCGGCTCAAGAAGGACTTGCTTTTTTAGCACCACTTTTAGAACCCATTAAAACTTGTATTAATTGGACTAGAAATGCTAGATCGATGAAAACACAATGGAAAACATTATGTGATAAACATGGGTTACGAAATAAACAATGGGGTACCGATTGTGCCACTAGGTGGAACTCGACATATAAATTGATTAAACAAGCTTTAAGGTATAAAAATGTTTTAACTGAGTTTTATAATAGTCACCAACGTGATGAAGATGCAATGATTGATAATAGTATGTGGACAATTGCCGCTAATGTTTGTAACTTATTAAAACCGTATTACAATGCCACCAACGTTTTTTCTCTTGTGTACGAGCCTAATGTGCATTTAGTTATACTTGAATGTTTAAAAATTGTTATTGCTTTTAAAACTGCTGAAAATGTTGAACCATGTTTAATACCAATTGTTGATGATATGAAAACAAAATGGGTAAAATATTTTACTTCTTTTCCATATATATATGGCGTAGCTTCCTTATTAGATCCATGTGTTAAACAAATAGGTTTAACTAATAGTTTACTCTTTTATTATGAAATGCTTAATATTATCGACTTTGATGTTGAAATATATGTCCAAAAATGTATTGATGTTTTACGTGAATTATGTAAGATTTATGCTAAGGATAAGGGGGAGTCTTCTTCTAGTAGTTCCGTAACTACAAAAAGCGCTCGTTTCGACGACCAACTTCATTCTATTTTATTTCGGAGAACCCAATCCTCATCGTCCTCCACTTCTACTCTCGCTACAAAAGAACTTGACGATTATTTAACGCATGGGGTTGATACTAATGATACGGATTTCAACATCCTTCTTTGGTGGAAAGCCCGTTCCATCCAATTCCCCTTACTATCAAAAATAGCTAGAGATGTGCTTGTTGTTCCCGCTTCTACGGTTGCGTCGGAATCCGCTTTTAGTGCAGGTGGAAGAGTTCTAGATGATAAAAGATCTCGTTTGGCTCCCCCAACCGTAAAGATGTGTGTGTGCAAAAGAGATTGGGATCTAGCCAAGATAAGACGTCAAGGGGCAAAGGAGTTCGACCCATTAGAAGCCGACGAGATAGTGGCTACCGATGCATCATCCGGGAACTAAAGATACACCTCCAATCCATAAAAAGGTAAGTCGGGTAAGTAAAGAACTACGTCGGCTTTGATTCTTTCGAGATACGTAGGCACCTTAATAATTATAATTTTTTTACTTAATATCAAATTAAATTAATTTGGTATTATTTGAAAGAGTTATATTCATTTTGATCAAGCCCTTTTTAAAAAAAAATTAAAAACCCATTATGTCTTTTATATTTTGTCTCTTACATTGTGTTCTTTATAGTATGTATTTTATAGTTTGTCTCTCCACGTCATGTAATATTTCAATTCGTAGTCATTTAATATGTAAGTCGTTTCTATTATGAAGGAAATGAGGAATGTATGCCATTTTAATTATGTAAGATTGTAAGTTACTAATTATTTAATTATCGTATTATGTAAGTCATGAGTATGTAAGGCGATTCTATTATGGAGGAATGTAAACCATTTTAATTATGTAAGCTACCAATTATCGTATTATTTTTTTTTCTTTTCCCCACATTTAAGTTCAAAAAAAAAAAAAAATCGAACTACTCTCAGGCCCGGCCCGGCCCGGCCCGGCCCGGCCCGGAATAAACCCGCCCCCCCAACCCCACGGGCCAGGCCCGGGTCAACACTCATCCAGCCCGGCCCGGCCCGGCTCAGCCCGCCCTCCCCAACGGGCCTGGCCCGGGTCAGACCAGGTGAACCCGGCCCGCCACCGGGTCAGCCCGGCCCGGCCCAAACCCGGCCCGGAACCATGACTAAGTTGCCTCCAAGATTAAGGTGGAGCGGTCAGCCGATCATTTATATCCAAAAGATGAGTACGGAGTAGTCCCTTTCGTTTCCCGAAATAGCTTATAATTTATTTATTTTATAAAAAAAATAAAATAAATGTAAATTATTAACTGAGATAGATGAAATAGCTAATATTATTAGTCAAAAATTAAATTTAAGTTTATCCTTCGTTATCGACTTTTATTTTCGTTGAATTATGAGTTTTGTAGATGATATTCCGTATGTTTCTTTTTAAATCATGCTGGTTTGAAAATCACCTTATTACAATTTACAAATACTCTCGAAATATGTATAATGTGATATAAAAAGCTTTTTTACATTCTCATTTGCAAGCATGAGAGCCAAATTTAATAAATAAACTAAGCATCTAAGATATTCGTTTACTTTTTCTGTTAACAAACACATCGAGCTAATTCTTATAAATAATATACGACACATAAACAATTAGACAAATTCATTTAGTATTTCACTATTAAATTATACTCTATTAATTTATGAATGAGTATTGAATGTGATAGTCCATGTGATTGTACCTCTCACAAAGCAGATTTAATTATCTCGAAAACTTTTATATAATCGCTATTATGCTAAAAATATTTAAAAAAAGAAAAAAAAAAACAAACATGGCAATTTATATTTCATAGAATTTTTTTAGAACACTTTGGATTTAGCTTTGAGAATGTGATATTTAATTATGACATAACCCAAATAAAGTTGAGTAGTCGATCTTACTGTAAAATCCTATCTAATAAAATAAAATGTTGATTTTCTATAATCAAATCAAATCGGAAACCACCACCCATGCTTGCATGCTGGAGTATGATTAGAGAAGGTGCATGACACATGTTAATATACACCCAAATTCTCAATTAAAAAGACACCGTCCGTCTTAAACTTAACACGGGCTAAATAATTAAAAAAATATACAAGTAAAATGTATAGAAAAAACAACATATTTATGATGGAATTATATTTAACTCATTGTTTTTTTGTTAAGATGAATATACGCATATATCCATTTTACGGGAGACTTACAAATTAAAAAAGTTCCAACTCTTAGTACTTCGTCAGTCATACTAATATAAATTACAAAGTTCGCACATTGAAGAGCTCCTCATTTACAAATAACAATTGAGAAATACTTTTTCCTATGTCACATACGCAATACATGCTTCATTTGGTCAAAAGTACGCATTCTTTATTATATTTGGTAGTACTTTTTTTTTGGAAAAATTGATGGGGTAATTCCACTTTTCAGCTATCTTTGTAGAATAATCCCACCTTTTAATAACCCAAAAATAATTTTACCTTTTAACCTCATTTTCTTTAAACAATCTATTTTAACTATTACATGGTCAAACGGTTTTAATCTTCTTAAGTCATTATCTTTTCCAAATTTGCAAGTTTTTCATTTATATCTAATTTCTTTTCTATTAATCTTCCTATTGATTCATCCCTATTACGCGTGTCGATTGTCGGATACGGCTACTTTGTAGAAAGTTTTCAATTTTTCGTTTAAACTGAAGTGTCGAAAGTCTCGTGTCGGTGTCAGGCAGGTGTATGTCGGACACGCGACACGACAGCTAAGTGAAGTTTCGAAATAACATAACCCAAAAGCTGTAATAATAGAATAATACCCACCCCTTTATAAAACTATAAACATATGTTTATTAATTAATCCAAATAAAATTACAGATTGAAAGCTCAAAGATCAAATAATGATCGAAAATTTAATTTTTTGATCAAACATCTTACGCAGACATGCCACAATATAATGATTTATCATACTCTTTAATTGTTAAAAAGTTGTGCTTAATACCACTAAGACACTAAGACACCGATACATCTCTTCGTCTCCGCATAGAACTACTGTAAATACTTATTCAATCAATGATTGTCAAGGTACACTACCAAATCAAGCTTCATCAACCATCAACAAGTAGATTAATTGAAAAAATTATATACTTCCTTAACTCAACTATGGAGATGTACAAAAGTACTCCATTGTGGAGTAGTATTAGATAAAAGTGGTATCTGGTGAACCTAATTAAGCTACGGATATTTTGTTATAGTGGACGCAAGCTTTTATACAGAGCATTAAAGTTTGTGACATTACTATTTTGCAAATCTTGTCATTTATGTGTGTTGCTCTACTCATTGAATGCATCAGACTTGACTGTATCGTATTCTATCATTTAATACACGGAGGGCTTATTTTTCTATAGAGATTTGTCGTTATTGATATTTATAATGTTGATTATTAGTGTTCGTAAAAACAGAAGTATAAGTGATTGTAAAAACGAAAGTAGAAAATGTTATTAAAACCGACGTTGAAAAGTTATCTTAAATAAAGAAATTGTTAGTGTTACTTATTTAGCTCCTATAACAAGTCATTTTTATGAGGGAATTGTTGAATGAAGATGGAGTTAAAAGGTGAGATTATTTTGGGAATATAAAAAGGTGGGGCCCATTCCTGGAAGATTGACGAAAGGTGGGATCGTTTATATCAATTTTTCCTTTTTTGGAACAATTGATGGGAATATATGTAAAAAGAGAGACAGATAGACAACAAATTATTTTCATAATTGAAGATTTCTACATAAAGCGCATCTAGTTTAGAAATCGTAAAAGAGTTTTTTTTTATATTTTAATTTACACGGTATATAGTTTTTCAAATAAAATTAGTTATAGAATAGAAGCCTGGTATCTAACTAATTGTTCATATGTCTCGTCATTATAGTCTGCTTTAGTAAATAAATATTTGTAACTGAAACTTCATTAAGAGAAATGAGTAATGGTCTAAATGTATTTTATAGAAAATATTTTTAGAGCACAAAGCTAAAGATTTTAATGAATAAATGCTTGAAAGTCCATAGACCTTAATTAGACTCCTCTAATTAGTTGCTAAATTACTTGTTAATTTAGTATTTAATGATCTATGTAACATGCATGCAAATATAAAGACATTTATATAAGAGAAGAAATTTCCTCACATTGATATGGAAAATATAAGGGCACAACAAGAACTCCTTCTGGTTGTTCTTGAGCTAATAATATGGATGAATACAAGCAATCTCCAAAGTAGAAGATCTCCTCTAAGTTGCACCAAGATTAACCCAAATAATCTACCCTTATTATTAACTAGATAATAAGATAGATATTATACTACTAATATTATGACTATATTACTACACTAGTAATACTTAGTAAATATTAGTATTTGAGAGTTTTTAGTGAGAAGAAGAGTTTTAGAGAGAAGTAAGCAAATTGCACAAAATGAAGTAATCAAAAATGAACAACCATTGTTCATTATGTAGCCACTTTGGCCGGATCATCTAGTCCTTAAAAGGACTCTTATTTTGTTTGATTTGTTCACATGCATTTGAGTGGAGTGTTGTAGAAAAGATGATGATTGTTTTATACTTGTTATGTCACTTTCAAATGCTAACTAAAGAGTTACAACAAGAACAACAATCATCACCATTCTAACTACATCATAACCGGCCATGTTGGCCATGTTGGATCCATTTTGATTTTTGATATTTGTCTCACAAATACTTATTGATCATATGGTTAATTATCTTGTATAATTAAGTGTTAATTTGATCATATAACAATTATATGACTCAATTAAATCAATAATATGTACTTAACATTTTAAGTAATATTTTACCATTATATCAATATATAATGGGTCCCACAATGCTTAGTTAATTTATTTTACAACTCTTTGTAAATATAATTGACTAATTACCTCTATCTCAAAACCTCAACTAATTTAGTAATTTAACGATTAATTACTAAGTTAAATCTTATTTAATCGTATTAAAATAAGATATAAATTTATTAGTCAATTATCGCATCATTGAAACATAAGCTTAATCGAATTTGAGTT
>JAIUZE010067828.1:0-16058 GCA_022085475.1 Heliosperma pusillum | reverse complement strand
ATGCTAGTGCGTTTCATTTACCGTGAGAGTTGTCGTCTTGTGTCGTTCTTGATTGCGTGATTTCATGATATTGTTCATGGTCATTGCATGATTGGGCACCGTCATTGTCTTGGTTCGTGAATGGATGATAATGTGTTGGATTTATTGTGATCATCGCATGACTTGACTGGTTTGTCTGTCGAGTCTCAATCTTATCAATCTTATACCGCTAACGGTGAGATGCAAGCCCTAGTGAGCGTATTCGGTTGCCTAAGAGTGTCTTTCCCGAGTCTTTGAATAACATGATGGTTACGGGTTTGGTTTCCACATGATCTTATCGTTATATATTGGATTGCATATCTATTCTTATCGTAACTCACGCGGATATCTATATATGCATGACTTTACTTTCGTATTTTCTTATATGTACGTTTGATGTGATATGGCTGGGAGAACCCGGAGTTACTCCCCACTGACTGTGGCATTCATGTTTTTCATGGATGAACAGGTTGCTTGCTATGGATGACTTTTTGGATACGATATTTTGGGGTTCGGGTGTGAGCTAGCGGGCGTTGTCCCTGGAAGTTCACCTCTAGACGATAGTAGCTAGTTTTGGTTAAACACTTGTTCTTTGCTAACATTTTAAGAGACCCCGTCTCTTTGTTGTATATTCCGTACTTAGTTTGTAATATTTTGACACACCTCGTGTTATATATATCTTGCATGTTTAAAAGTTTTTAAAATACCGTAATTCCGCATATTATTTCACATGCTTGTATGTTTTATATTTCCCCATTCGCGAGGGTTGTCACAGACTAAGTGTGACTTATTCATTTACTCTTCATAAGAGACATTTGTAATGGTGAATATGAGGATAAAAAGATAAAATTCATTTTGTCTTTAGCTACGGTGGTATAAACGGAGATTGCAATCAAAATGCTACCGTATAAAATAATGGAACCTTTTCCACGATTGAACGGATTTATAAGTTCATAAAAGAAAAATAATTTTCATTGCGTGAATAAAAATAAATATCAACGGAAAATAAACATTCATTGCTAATATATAATTCACTTGTAAAACAATTTTAACAAGTCACTCATATAATGACCCCTCACGAAATTATATAAGTGATTCCAAGACCCATATTTAGACAAAAATAGTCATCGCATGCTACCTTTATCTAAAAATGGTAAGTCAATACTTGACTAATTCTACACTTAGAACTCTTGGTTGACGGATTTCAACTAAATCCATCTCCTAGTCCCAAGATAACGCTTATCTCGTTGAGTCCAATCCAATTTTGGCTTGTGATCGCATCACCCTACTTACCCGAGGTAAAAAGGGACCCACGAGCGTGGTAGCCCTAATGAACACGGGGTTCATAGGTGTTACTAATTGGTAAGGCTAAATCTCAATTTTTTTAAGTTATGTGAGAGGTCTTGTCAATTTTGTTATTAATTCCCTATAAGCGAACTAAGTCGGTGAATTGTGAATAACGTTGAATTGACAATAACGGTAAATAAAATGCATGTGTGACGATTTTGGCATGAGCGGAAAATAAAGCAAGCAATCAAGCAACAATAAAATCCTAGTATGGCCACCTAGCTAATCAAAATTAACTAGATAGTTACAAATTCGGAAACCAACTCCTTGGTCCCTTGCCTCTTCACTTGGAACACCTTCCAAAATGGCACCGTCTTAAGGGAGCCACCGGTCTTCATAAAAATAATTACAAATGTACAAATATACAAATTCCTATTATACATTTATACTATAAAATAAAATTATTAAATTATACAAACCGGCGATACGAGATCGCAATAAAATTACAACCAAAACGTTATTCCCTTACATTACGGGAAATAACGATAAAAATTAACTAGGCCATACTAGGTACAAAATTTGCATAAATTATTAAATAAATGACATTCATTCATTCAAACATAAATAAAATAAATTGTTGCAAAATTCATGCCAAAATCGTCCTAAGTTCAATTCATGCTCATTGTAGCTCGATTTATTCCGGGATTCATTGATTTTTAACCATTAAAAATCAATATAAACATTTAAATCGCATTTAAATTCAAACTAATTAACTAAACTGATTTAGAACTCAAAATTAGTCACTACTAATTTTGTTGGTCATTAATTAGATCGATTTGATTTCATTTGCTAAATATTGCGGTTTAATCATAACAATAATGAAATAAAACCAAAATAAAATATAAACATCATAAAATTTGAAACCAAGAATTTTTGTACATTCTGGAACAATTCCAGGAACTATAAAAATAAAAACATTTGCTCAAAAAATTTAAATTAATTTTATGAACAAATAGCTTTGTATTTAATGGTTTTATCAAATAAAAACATTAGATATAGTAAAACAGTGAAACAAATTATGAAACTTCACCAAGACTATCAAAATCAGAATCTAAAATGTACAAAAACTTTTCAAGACCAGAAATGGACGTTTCAATTTTATGAACATTATAATCTCATATTATCGACTTTTATTGTATAAAAATCAATGAACATGCAATACATAAGTAAAAGTCACGCAATTTTACATACAATATGTAAGAAATGCATGTGAGATCATATTAAAATTTCATGGCCAGAATCAACATGCAACTATTTTTAGTTAACTTTTAACTCATAAAATGCATGTTAACTCGGTTTAAACGCCAAAAATCAAAATAAATAGCAAATTAATCCCTAAAATCACGAAATTTGACCACAAACATTTTGAGGTTAGTAGGTACACATGGACCAAAATTTTTTGTCAGAATCGTATTTTAACTCAAAATCTTTGATTTATTAGTTATCTTATAACTTTAATAAAAATGTCCAAAATGAACATGCATGCTACAACCTGGCTCTGATACCACATGAAAGTCCATAGACCTTAATTAGACTCCTCTAATTAATTGCTAAATTACTTGTTAATTTAGTATTTAATGATCTATGTAACATGCATGCAAATATAAAGACATTTATATAAAAGAAGAAATTTCCTCACATTGATATGGAAAATATATGGGCACAACAAGAACCCCTTCTTGTTGTTCTTGAGCTACAAATATGGATGAACACAAACAATCTCCAAAGTAGAAGATCTCCTCTAAGTTGCACCAAGATAAACCCAAATAATCTACCCTTATTATTAACTAGATAATAAGATAGATATTATACTACTAATATTATGACTATATTACTACACTAGTAATACTTAGTAAATATTAGTATTTGAGAGTTTTAGTGAGAGGAAGAATTTTAGAAAGAAGTATAACAATTGCACAAAATGAAGTAATGAAAAATGAACAACCATTGTTCATTATCTAGCACTTTGGCCGGATGACATAGTCCAAAAATGGACTATTATTTTGTTCAATTTTATCACATGCATTAGAGTGGAGTGTTGTAGTATATATGATGATTATTTCTTCTTGTTATGTCACTTTCAATAAGTAACTAAAGAGTAAAAACAAGAACAAAAATCATCACCCTTCTAACTACAATCCAACCGGCCATTTTGGCCTAGCTAGGTCCATTTTGATTTTTGATATTTGTCTCACAAATACTTATTGATCATATGGTTAATTATCTTGTATAATTAAGTGTTAATTTGATCATATAACAATTATATGACTCAATTAAATAAATAATATGTACTTAACATTTTAAGTAATATTTTACCATTATATCAATATATAATGGGTCCCACAATGCTTAGTTAATTTATTTTACAACTCCTTGTAAATATAATTAACTAATTACCTCTATCTCAAAACCTCAACTAATTTAGTAATTTAACGATTAATTACTAAGTTAAATCTTATTTAATCGTATTAAAATAAGATATAAATTTATTAGTCAATTATCGCATAATTGAAAAATAAGTTTAATCGAATTTGAGTTCTTAACTCAATTTCTAATAATTAACTCTCGTACATATCGAATATATGTAATGTACTAATTAACTGTATCGTATACAAATAATTAGTTACTATTTGGATTTCATCCTTTAGGTGTGACCAAAAGGGATCAGTTGATCACCGCCGTCAAACGACAATAACGTCAAACTCTAGTTAGCCAACCGTTATTGATTTACGTTAATCAACTGACTAATCATATATATAGTCAATAATTATCCCAATTATATTCCTTAATAAGATTTATTATGTGACGCACTATTGTGGAGGACACCTACTCCAACAACACAATCAACAAACAAGTTAGAGCCTAACAATCATCAAGCGCACTAAAGACTACCATCTTAGGTCCTTAAGTCTACCCATCTCTCATTCATTATTTTAAGGTCAAGTTATAATTTACGTTTAGGGTTCACGTGTGTGTGTCGGGAGCGTCATAGGATCTGATACCATCTGTGACAACCACGCGAAAGCATAAAGATAACCAAGTAATTTGCAGCGGAAATTAGAGAATTTTAAAACTTTTTAAGGCATGTTTCGCAAAGATTATCAAAAGGTGAAATCCAACATAAACAAATAAGGTAGTAGTGTCGAAAAGGTCGACAGATCACTACAAGGGAGACAACGGTCCCAAAAATATACAAATAATCTAAAAGTAGAAGAGTCTAAGCGGTAATAGGTAATCATCGTAAAACGACGCTAGCTAGCTCACACTAGTCTCAACCTAGAGGTGATCGTTTGCGGGCTTGGATGGACATGGGCCGGACTTATCTTTAAAAAAATTTCCAGCGGGCCTAATATGCCTTGTCCAAGCCCTCTTAAGCGGGCTTACTAGGGTTGTCCATGTCCGCCTAGCTTAAGCTAGCGGGATTGTCCGTGGGCTTGCGGGCTTGAATGTAAAATATATTCAACTAATTTTTTAAATAAAATTAAGGCTAAAGTAGACTTAACATATATTCCGAATTAACTAAAACATCGCAAACTCAACTTATACAAATTGCATAATTAAACATGATTATTTAGAAGTTACAAGTCTCCCAAAAAAGTAACGATATAAAAAAAAAATTATAACTACTTACTTTATCACTAATACAAGTTTTATTTCATTTACTCTTGTTGTATATTTTTACTTTATTGGCTTTTTGTTTATATGAAGCATAATTTTTAAATTTTATATATGTTTAGCAGGCTTGTCGGGCTTGTCCATGGGCTTCTTAATCATGTCCATATCCGCCGACGAAAAATAGCGGGCCGAGCTTGGCCCGTCCGTCAAATAATTTTTTTAATTTCTTCTTGTCCAAGCCCCCTTAAATAGCGGACCAAACGGGTAGGGCCAAACGGGCTGGCCCGAAGTTGATCAGCTCGACTCAACCACATGTAGCACCGACATGTACCTGTACATTCATGAAACATGAACGCCACAGTCACTGGGGAGTAACTCCGGGTTCTGCCAGCCATATCAGAAGTAAACATACATAAACGACAATTAAACATGTAGAAACGAATGTACAAGAGAATCATGTGAAGTACAAACATTCATTTCAAGATAATATGATATAAATATGTGAAATGCCAAACAATAAGCATCATGCTATACATCGACTCGGGAATGACACCCTTAGGCAACTATATACACACTAGGGCTTACATCTCAGCGTTAGTGGCATATACTTGATAAGCTAGGGACTCGACATACAAACCAATTCAATCACCTATTTTATGCAAGAATCCAGCTAAATGTTCACATATGATTCAACTTGCAAACAACCATCCAAACATACGAATATAACAACATAACTCTCACGGTAAATGACACGCATTAGCATCATGTACAATAGCAAGACAAGTCAATGGAAGTCCACGGGATAAGGCGTTGCCTTGAACCGCATACGATAAGGCGTTTCATTTGCTCATGACCTAGACAAACATGTTCACGGGGTAAGGCGTTCCCCTGAACCGTGTACGATAAGGCGTTTCGCACACATAAGATTCTAATCCTCCCGGTAGGACGACGATAATAATACGGTCCTAGTCTAAACCTGGCCTGACTCTCGGTATAAGACGTGTCTCAATTCGACATGTGGTATGACGTTTCACATCCAAGACTCGATCAACACAAAGGTCGTCGAGTACCCCAAATTCCGCTAAACCACACGAAAGAGCCGGAAAGTGATCTATAGTCAAAAGTCAAGCAAGTACGCAAAATGCAATGACACCACCTTGCAAGGATACGACATTTGACGGCCGGGTCGATCAACGCATTGCGTTTACCTCCTAACAACGTCGTCATATCCCCACTAAAACATGCATTCAAGCATCAAAGATACACCCCATCGCTCAGACATTCTAGTCTAACGAGCAAGAAGGTGTAGCCGGGAAATGAGAGTTTAAAGCACCCAACGAGTAGTGCTCAAATCATTACATAAAGCAAGACCGACTCAAGGACGGAACATACTAAAAACCGTCACTAAACATGTGATAATGCATAATATGAATGAATAAATGATAAACACGAGACAATACATGATTACATAAGCATTAGACCAAGTTTAAGAAGTATAATGAATAAATAAGCATAGATATCATCTCAAAACAACAAGTTTGGAAACTAACTAAAACAAGGGTCCACTTCAAACGGTCATAACTAGAGTTCTAGACATGCAAATGCATAAATTCCAGGTGGATGTGATATTTTATCCTCTTACGGTTCCAACTGTAGGTGACACGCCTAAAACAGACTAGTATTGAAGGATATATGACCATTTTACGAAAAAGGGTCGGGTGCAACCCGATGCGGGTTTAAAGTGTCATGCTCAGGTTTAGGGCTCAAACTCGTTCGGGTTGGACTGGACCCGTTCGGGTCCTAGTCAAATTCGCAAGGGTTCAAGTAAACATTCATCCAAACTTCAAGTTTAAGCCAAATAAGTTCTTACCCACTTGTAATTATCAACATAACCATCATAAATCACCACTTAGCATAACATATGAGCATCATAACATTCCATATGACATTAAAAGCATAATTAAGTTATCATTCAAGACATAAATACGAATTTAAGCAAGAAGAATAAAATTCATCATCAACACCACCAATTTTCCATCAAATTGGGACATACAAGATGCAATTCAACAATTAAATATATTGTAGTCATAGATCTATACTACCATCTATACAAGAATTCATCTTTCACAAGTAAATGCGACAATTTATAACTTAAACACATAAAGATATCGAGTAACCATTCACCGTTACCTTTTTGCGTCTTCAATTTCCTTCGAGCTCTTCTTCTACTAGAAAGTAGTCTCTTTCCGAATCTTCTAAGTCTCCTCTTACAAAATTTGACATAAAAGATGAAGAATTTTATCTTGGAAAAAGATGAGAATATGAAAGTGAGAAAGATTGGATTTTTCTTACCTTAAAAGAAAGTGAAGAAGAAAAGAAGAAGAACTAGCTAAGAATCAATGATTTTGGGTAAGAATTGAGTGAGATATAGTGAGATTTGTGTGGAAAAGCTTGAAGTTCAACAATGGTGATGAGTTAGGGTTTTGATGTGTTTTTGTGAGGTTGAAGGAGTGACATGTTTGATGAAACATTTGAGTGAGTGGAAGATGGAAAATGCTCAATATCCAATACAAGACCTAGCTCACATGAAATTCCGAGTAGAATCCAAATACGGGTTCAGATTCGATAGATTAGACACGGAATTTACCCGACTAACTAAATTGTTAGCTAAAGCCAAAATTAGACTAACTACTGATAATATAATATTATTAAATTATAACTATTAAAATCGCGGGTGTTACAAAGATCCTCCTCCATTATAGTGCTACGGCTAATAATAAATAATCAAAACTATCATATATTAGAATAAACAATGTGATAGTGAAGAATAAGTAATACGGAGTATGATATTAGAATAATAATATAAATGAACAATATGATAGTTAAGAATAAAGAAATAGAAAAGAGGAAAGTATTGTTCTCAACGACCAATAATACTTAACACCACAAATTCTTATTTCAGACGGAGGTATCCGTCTTAAGCTTAAGACGGATAACATATTCTCTCACAAAATACCCATCAAGGGTGAGTGGAGAGCACATGGGGGGAGCCCACCTTGTCCCCTCTACCCATTTCCTCTCACAAAATACCCGTTGTAAGATCCGACCCGTCTTAAGCAAGACCTACTGTACTTAACACATTACTTCTCGCACAAAAATATTGATTGATGTTGCTGCTACTTTCCCCTTGCTGAATTACGCGCACGCACAAGCAGCTAGCTAGTGGACTGGCGGCTTGATCACCCGTGGCGGCTAGCCTACGCTCAAATCCAATTTTCTTTTGTTTGGCGGCTCTCCCTAGGAACGCATGCCCCCGCCTAATCTGCACCTAGGCTGCTCACCTAAGCTCCATCAGTGGCTACCCTCATGCTCTGCTATCTTCACTGCGTCTTCCACTTGCTTACTACTCCCGTTCCGACTCGGGTCTTGCATACACGGAATTTACCTTGGTTTGCATGGTCACAATACACTACACAAATCAAGTAAAATCAGACCAAATCTACTTGACAAAACCGATATATCAATACCAGGAATGAATTGCAAAAAGACCGATTTCGAAACATTTATTCCACTAAATTGACCCGTAGTATCAAAAAAAATATCGCCTCATCACCTAGATAAGCCTTATAAATTGTATTTAGAATTAGATAAAACTAGCTCACAAAACTCTCAAATTAGTTAATCTTTCCTTTATTAGTGGTTAATAATTTCTTAAACTTAAATTTATTTAAGATTGGGTGTCGACTTTCTTTTCTAAATTATAGGCTTTCTTATTATATCTCATCTACTTTGCTAGTTGGTTGGTATAATCCTTAATCTCTCTTAATATTTTGTAAATCTTTTGTTAATAATCATTTTCATTAATCATCATGTTTAATTCATCTTATGCTTGTTTTGATATTATTCCAGTCTTAATAACCGTGATTCGTGGGTAGTGTATTAGCTAGGGTTAATGGGGGATTATGGCGGATGATTAGGGTTAATAGAGTGATAAGTTTGCCTTAAGCTTAATTGTTGGGCTTTGTTTCAAGTAATGCATTGTAATTGTTCGATGAAATGAGCAGACTAGTCTTTTCATGTTTTGTTGATTGTTAACACCCTTCTATAAGATCGAGAGTCTTAGGAAGGGTAAGAACATGCATTATTTTGGTGAGTAGGGTAAGTTTAAGCAAGAGCTAGCTTACGTGGCTAATTTATACCTAGTTTTTACACCCAAATTAGCCCCGTTTTACATATCATTTAGGCTAATCCCCGTCACTTATCAAGTCAAATGTTTCATATTCGCTATTACTGGCTATTTTACCTTTAAGTTATACCTTCGCGAACTTGGGTAGGTGTCACGCCTCGGTTTCCCGAGGTAGAATGTATCAAAATAAGTCTCAAACACGTTTAACATAATATAAAATGGTAGTCAAACAAAGGTTTACAAGTCAAACCCGATACAACTAAAATACAAGTCCAAATACTCAAAACTAAAGATGAAGAGTGATGACGCTATTTCCTATCCATGTCCCATGCATCCAACCATCATGCATTCAATCAATATATCTTCACCTGCTCAAACCTACTCGCCATACGCTGAATAAATTATATGGGCCACGCGCAGATAAAACAACAAAAACGGAGAGTTTACATGTACATAATCAAACCATATGCAATCAAAACTTCATCATCCCACATATCCGGTGCCATCAAGTAGCGCAGCACAATGCCATCAAGAAGCACACCATACCACCAATGGCAGTGCCAAAAACAATCACACCGTCGTGTCCAGGGTCCGATGTCGACACAATACACTACAACGAAATCTCGGGAAACTGACAGTTTTTCTGACGGAAAAAAAATTCCGTCAGTGATTTTTTATGACTGACGGAATACTGACGGAATATTAAAACTGACGGATAATCCGTCAGTAACCGTCAGTGAAAAATGGCGCGTTGACTAAGTCAAAGGCGGCAAAATTTACTTACGGGTACTGACGGAAATTCCGTCAGCAATTACTGATACTGACGGAAATTCCGTCAGTAATTATCCATTAAACTGACGGAATTTCCGTCAGTATCCACTAATAATGCAGTCAAACACATCCCAGTCAAACATAGGTTCTGACGGAAATTCCGTCAGAACTGGTATCAAGTACTGACGGATTCCTGACGGAAATTCCGTCAGAAATGTTCTTTTTATGTTGAAATCGCACAATCAGCCCGTCATTCTTCTTTCTTCATTTTACCCAAAACCTAACCCCCAAATCAATTAAATACACATTCCGACCACCGGCTCCCTCACTACCACCGACTAACTTCCTCCGGCGACTACTTTCCGACCACCACATCCTTGGTAAGTTTAATTAACTATTTCATTCTCTTTCTTTTTCTCCTTTTGTTAATTTTTATGTTCTTTATTAGTTGCTTGTTGTAGATCCGACGACCACCACTAGCTACCTCCGACCGTCGACCGCCGCTACTTGTCGCCGTCACTGCTTGTCGCCGCTTTCTTTGTTTATTTTCATCCTTAGGTATTATATTCGTCTTTAATTTAATTTCGCCCTCCGTCTTAATCATTTGTTTGTCTTTAATTGACGTAGGATAGTAGCCATTACTTTTTTTGTTAATGAAATTTTTGTTGTTAATTTAATTTCGCCCTCCGTCTTAATCACTTGTTTGTCTTTAATTGACGTAGGATAGTAGCCATAATTGTTTTTGATAATGAAATTTTTGTTGTTAATTTAATTTCGCCTTCCGTCTTAATTATTTGTTTGTCTTTAATTGACGTAGGATAGTAGCCATTATTGTTTTTGATAATGAAATTTTGGTTGTTGTTAATATAATTTCGGCCTGCGTCTTAATCATTTGATAGTAAATATTTTTCAGGTGGGACGACAAGCCGATCAAGCAATACGTTACTTGGTCTTTTATTCGTACCATAAGACGAGAATACTTCACCAAATGGAGTGAAGCGAGCCACTACCAGCGTAGGCGGATGTGGGAGTACTTTCAGGTATATTTTATTACGGTTGTATCTATTACTAAAAAGTAATTGTTTTCATTCAAAAAGTGTAGTTATACAAGTTCAGCAATTACTAACAAGTTGTTTATGATGAAATAGAATCATGTGAACTCGGTCGATCCGAACTACGACCCGAAGCCCGACTGGCAGAAACATGTCACGAGGCGGATTACCTCCCTTGTCAATGGCTGCAAGTATAACAAAAATAGGCCGGATTGGGTGCCTGAAAGTTGGTGGGAAAACATTAGAAATAGGCCCGAAAGCGATCCCGAATTCGCCAAGAGGTCTAACATAAACAAGGCTAATAGACGGTCAGGTGGCGAGAAAGCGGTGGGCACCCATACTCTAGGCCGGAAGAGTTGTTCCGATGCGTTTAAAGAATTGGTAAGTCCTTTTTTTTTACTTCACATACAATTTAGGATATTAATTATGAAGGATTAATATTGCCGATATATCACTTAATGTTTTTATAATACTTTCAGGTTGATCCTACGCCGTACAAGTTGTTTGAGAAAACAAAAAAGAACAAGAAGGGCGAGTGGGTTAACCCTAGAGCTGCTAAGACAAACGTAAGTTTGTCTAATAATTACTAAGGAGTTTTTTTATATCTAATTTTAATAGTATTTATTAGTTTCGTTTTGTTTTGATTACTTAATGTTTTTAATTATATAATTTCTTTTTTGTGGGTTCAGGAAGCTTACACCGAGGAGATGAGTTAGCAAACGCCAACTGGCGAGACCCCAGACGAATTCCGTGCATACTATAAAGCGGTTGACGGATTCGATAATAAGTTAAGGCTCTTCGGGGTAGGAGACAAGGGGAAACAAGTGTGGTATGATCCACCATGCAACAAAAGTGCACGCGCTTCTTTTTCCTACAATCCTACATATTACACCCAATTCGCAACTCAGAATACTCAAATGAAGGAACAATTGAATGCACTTGCGAATGAACGAGAACATGAGAGAGCCGCCCGACTTGCCCTTGAAGCACAAGTACGGGCCAATCAACAACAAATGGATCACCAAGCCGCGCAAATGGCTGCCATGCAAGCGGCTATGATGAGATTTCTTCCCCCGGACTTGTGCAACAACTTCCCTCCTCCACGTCCAAGAGATGACAACGCGGACGACGGGCACGGTTTTGGAGGACCTCCCGTTACCCCCTTAGGTTAGTAATGCTTAATTTACCTAAGTTAGGAACAGTTGAATTTGTAAGCTTGTAAATCCTTAAGTTGTATGAATTTGTTTTTTGATTTTATGTAATGAATTCTTTTTCCAATTTCCATCGGTCTTCACCTTTATTTTTATCGCCTTTTGTTGATTTCCGACCGTGCGGTCGATGTGAGTATGAATTACCGCTTTGCGGTGAACGCATGTATTTTCTGTATTGCAGGTTTTGTTGAAATTTTCAACGTTTAAAACAATGCAAAAAAACGCATTGTGGCTGGATACCAGGCTGCTGTATCCAGCCACTACTCTTTTAAGTACTGACGGAAATTCCGTCAGGAAAGTCAAAATTGACTTGACTTACTGACGGAAAATCCGTCAGGAAAGTCAAGATTGACTTGACTTACTGACGGAATGTCCGTCAGAAAGGTCAAGATAATCTTGACTTTCCTGACGGATTTTCCGTCAGTAAGTCAAGTCAATCTTGACTTTCCTGACGGATTTTCCGTCAGTTTCCGTCAGTAAAGTCAATATTATGTTGACTTTCCAATTGAATTGCCTGACGAACTGTCCGTCAGTAAGTCGTCAGTAGTTTCAAATACTGACGGAAAATCCGTCAGAAGTCGTTTTTTCGTTACCAATTGAAGTGACGCGTGGTACTGACGGAAATTCCGTCAGTAGTTTAAATTACTGACGGATTTTCATTGTTACTGACGGATTTTGTCCGTCAGTTTCCCGCGTTCGTTTTGTAGTGATAGGCCCTACCGGCAGCAGCTCACCCCCAGACCCAGGTCATCACCACGTGTATCGTCTCCTCCATGGCACAAATCATGAGGAGCAACCCACAGAGGCAATGGATCCGATTTCCAGCAACTGCTCTATCTAAAACACCTCGAAACTCCAATATATCACAAACACAACCATTCAGTCAAACTGCAAGTCAACAAGTCACAGTCATATCATAATCCACATCAATCAATCATATAGACAAAAACCGAGTAGGATTAACCTACCCTTAGCAAATAGCAATCACAATCAAATGCTCACCAGAGAAGCTAGAAGTCTTCCTCTATAAACTCACCACGTATAATAACACAATAATACAAATTACTACTAAATACTATCAATTCCTAACTCAATAATATACAATACAACTATTTCCCCCAATTATTCCCAATTCATACACTAGTGAGTCAATAAACTACAATCTATGACAAATTATCTCAAATCACATCCTATAAAGCTTTAAACTATAACCTGTATCACTTTTCCCCAATTTATAGGATATTCAACAACAATTCTATCTTCTATATTACTTTTCACCGAATTCTTCTCTAGTAACAATAAACTAATTCAAGATAATCAATCTATTCTAATCTAATCAGTATATATTGATTAAATAACGTAAATATCAACCTAATAATCGAATAAACAGTGTCATACTAATTACTCTAAACCTAACTTACAAGATGATTATATTGATTTAAAAGATTAAGGATGAAAATTACTTACAAAGATTTGAGTAGATGAGAGAAAGATCTAGATGATTGATTTCCACAAAAAAAAATGCATGAGAAGATTAAGGAGTAATTAGAGAGTTATTGGAGAGTTTATGAGAGTTTTAGGTTACAAATGAAGAATTATGAAGGATTAAGAGAGTTAAGAGTTTTATATATTAACTAGGGTCTACGCTTTAATTAAAATAGAATAACGTCTTTGAAAATTACTCGGTCAAGTAACATCCCACTTGAGTAACATCCACTCGACTGAGTACACATGTTACTCGATTGAGGAAACACATACGTGAAAAAATCAAAATCTGCCAAACAAAACCACTCGACTGTGTAACCCTTTACTTGATCAAGTTCACGCTCACTCGACCGAGTAGCCACTCCATTTTGTCGCCTCAATGGAGTGTAGGGGGTCACTCAGTCGAGTTGGCCTCTACGCGATCAAGTAGTCACCTACTCGTTCGAGTAATATGGGTCACGAAAAGGTTTTTCAGGTGCATTCGGTCGAGTGACCAAGGCCCTTGGTCGAGTGGCCATGCTACTCGATTGAGTGGTCATGTTACTTGGTCGAGTTATGTTCTTACTCGGTCGAGTAGGACTTCCTACTGGATCGAGTTAATTGGCCTTGACATGGACAAGTAGATCTTATACTCGGTCAAGTAGGCACACGCACTGTAACACCCCACTTAACCAAGAACATTTAGCAAGACATTCTCAGTTAATTGAGACTGTTACATCTCAGTTTCCTGAGGTAATAATATCAAAGATAACAATAGGAGCACTTTAACTTAAAATCTCAAACAAATTGTATAATAAAATACCGTCTTACAATCAATGCTCAAATACCTGTTTTAACTGATTACGTAAGCAGAAGAATTTATTCGCATAAACTGAATTATAATTCTAATGGTGATGATTCCTCTAACTGTCTTGTCCGGTGTGTTCCCACTTTCCAATCCGCAGCCAAGGTACATCACGCTTATCGCAAACCTGTATGAGTCACTACTCACCAAATAGTCGGAAATTACCAAGAGGATCACCGCAGAAATTTAGAAATAATAATAAGAAAGCACACACGGTCTGTAATACTCCGTATTTCTATGTATTGGGGACTCGGTCGAGTAGGGCTTACTTGACCGAGTGGGTTGTGCACTCGGCCGAGTAGAGGCTACTCGACCGAGTGGAATTGGCTGATGGTTGGAGCAGTATTCTGTTCTTGCGTACTCGGCCGAGTGAGTTAGGCACTCGACCGAGTGAGTTTTATTCGACCGAGTACATGTTGCACTCGATCGAGTACGACGGAATTGGAGGATTAGTCGGACAGTTGATTAAGGATTTATAAGAGGAATAAGGATTTATAATCTCAGTACGTTTCTCAAAGCAAACCCTAGTATTCTCTCAAACTCTATTTAATCCTCAAGAACATCCTAAATCATCTCGTGCCAGTCTGATTTATCGTCACTTTGTTGATTGCATTGTTATGTATCTATACTTTGTGATTTGTATGTATTGTTATAACCCTAATTGATTTGGGGAAAAAGGGAAACAATGGTTAGTAATGATTATGTTAATTGCATGTTTAGGGGAAGGGATTCATAAAAGAATATTGTTGATAGAATGATTGTGAATTTTTGCGGATTTGCGAAAAGGTAGGGTTTCCTTACTCAGTAATTGTGTTATTAATCGATGTTATAAGATGCTTTATGTTATTGTTTGTGATTGATGATGAAGATTATGGAGTTCGGGTTTGGGGAGTTGTTGTCGATATCTTGGTTACTCTAATTACTTGTGATTATTGATCCTATTGGGAGACAGGTCACGCCCCGAGTTCGCCCCCGTGGTTACCCCGCCACTTGGGAGATGTGCACATTAATGATCCGGGTTTATCTCGATGCGGCGATATTGAAGTTTGATGCCTGTGGCGGCGATCCAGGGTCAAAAGGTGATTTTGTAGAGCAGGCTGGTAACCTGAGTCTACTGAGGTAACATTTGCGGTGACCCTCCGGTTTCTCTTATCCCTTATACCTTTGCTTGTGCATTGATCGATAGACACGTTACTGACCCATTTACTGTTTACAAAACTGCTGTGATCCATTGGGAGTTGGTGAGCAGGTGATCGCATGTAATCCTTAGAGCATGACGGGGACATGGATGGGATCACCTATGAGTCTAGCTTCCGCATCGTTGGAGTACTGATTAGTTATTAAACATTCTTTAATATTCATTGTTATTTATTGGATTTGGTCGGATGGTATGCCATCAGTTTGGAATATCCATTCACAGTTAAACCTTAATTAATTAGTATTGCTTCCTTTAATGCGTGTTATGATGTTCACTACCTCGGGAAACCAACATGGTAGTATTCCTGTGTACTAAGGAGGTCTTGTAAGGC
>JAIUZE010067826.1:0-16198 GCA_022085475.1 Heliosperma pusillum | reverse complement strand
CGTACCCTCACCCCTTACTCCAGATCTCTCTGAACATCCGTGTTCATTGGCATCCACGAGAGTCATTCTAAACATAGAAAGCTACGGGTAACGAGTTCTTAGTGTTCATGTCATTTCTTTGTATCTTGACATCGCATAAAGTATTCGAATGGTTCCAACTTTTTTAGCGACTCCACAAATGCGTGTTTTCACGTTTGTCCCTCGTTTCACCAGCCGTGGTGTCCCAAGCACTACAGTTTTGGAAAGGATCGCGAAACCCGTGTATCACAGTTTGGCGACTCTGTTGGGGAAGAGGCACTTACGTGTTACCCAGGGTGAAACTTGAACAAGGTTAGGGAATAGTATGTATGAGACAGTTGTCGGTTTTCAATACTAGAACTTCCTATGTCGTATTATTCGGCCTTCCTAAGCCTAACCCAACCCTCTTGACCAATCTTCCTGTCTGGACGGTCCAAATTCTTATCTGGGCAAAGGATGGATAGCGATTGATTTCAACCATACCGCGGTGTGTATTCATGTTAGCACCAAGGGATTTCACTACTCGGGCAAATGGACTAAACCGGCGTAACTCATGTTTGGCGCGGACCTCTCCGAACACCGTAGGTTTGATTGCTTGGTATGGCAACCCACCTTTTAAGCCAAAAATATTTCTAATGCACTCAGCATGCCGTTATTCTGCTTGTTTAAATGTGTATAACCCTTACGTGATCACCATCTTTTTAAATAAACCATGACAAAATTTTCGAAACCAAAATCCTTTTAAAACTGTAAAGCATTTTCAAAGGTGGCATAAAGTAGCGCGAAAAGAGTCAAAACTTTGTCCGAGTGTCTAGTCAAACTCATTTTTTCCACTTCGAGTCAAAACTTCTACAACCACATTACGGTTGTCTAAAACAAACATTTCCAAACCAGTCATTTTCAAAACTAACTTAGACATATTGGCACACTCCCACTACACAAATTGAGTCTTTTCGAGTAAGTGTGCTAGATTGGTCGATCGCGTTTTGATTCGTCGTCGGTCTCTTGCCCAGTTTCCAAGATGCCTGGAACCAGTCAAGCAAGTGTTCATCAACCCGAGCCAAATGGTAATGATCAAATCCTAGCTGCGCTCCTTCGTCTCCAAACGAGTCAAGACCAAGCCTATGCTCGCCTCAATGCCATTGAGGGTCGAATCGTTGCTGTAGAAACTAGGCCGTCTCCCGTAGACATTCCTGACCCTAGTGTGCACGACAACCTTCCACATATCGTAGGACAACCAGAAGTCAATACCCCACCAGTTCTTACTGGAGCGGAAAAGTGACTCCAATACTTGGAGGAACAACTAATGTATCTCAAGGGAGATGACATCTATAGGGAAAACACTCGCAAATATGAAGCGGCAAATACCCAGCTGCCAACCAATTTCAACATGACTGACATCCCAAAGTTCAAGGGGCATGAGAACTCTTTGAACCACATCCATGCTTTCAAAGATTATATGTCTATCAAAGGCATCAAACCAGAGATGTTCCTAAGGCTCTTTCCTTCATCTCTCGACACCATTCCCAAACAATGGTTCAATTCCCTAGATCACAAGAAGATTGCAACTTGGGATGTTGCTGCATTTGAATTCACTAAACAATACGCAGACAATGCTGAAATCCAAGTCAACATGCGTACTCTAGAAGTCCTAACTCAAAATGAGAAGGAAGGTTTCACCGACTTCCTAAGTAGGTGGAGGAAGACTAGTACCCAATTGGTCGAACGTCCAAATGAGGCCACTCTTGCTGAAAAGTTCGTGGACAATCTAAAACCCATCTATGCAAACCATCTAAGGTACCAGAATATAAAGTCTTTTAAAGATTTAACTGTGCTAGGGACCAGAATCGAAGACGACATCCGAAAGTGACTCTTGTGTAAAACGGTAGGTCGCGGGTATCAAGGCTCAACGAGTCATTCTTACGGCTCCACTAACAAAACCGATGAAGTCAACCTTGTTGAAGCACCCATAAAGAATAACCCTCAAAGGAAGTTCACCAATATCGGCGACGAATACTCCAGTGCCTTAAAAAGATTGACTCAACAAGGCAGCTCCAGCCTATAAGACCTACAACTGATCCAGAAAAGAACAATAAATTCTGGGATGAGAATGCTTACTGTAAGTATCATAGGGGCAAAGGGCACGACACAGAGAAATGTCTCAAATTGAAACACTTCTTGCTTTTCTGAAAAATGGACAACTCTCTTGAGCCTCTCAAATCTGGTTGTACTCATGAGATTTTAAAATGATTCTTCATCATATTATCCATTGGATAAAAGAGAAGATGGTGTGTTGGGTTCCTTCTTTTACACACATATTCTTTTATAAATAGCCTCCTCATTTCTCATTCATTCCTAAGACTTTTAAGAGCAATTATTGAGAAACTTTGCAAATCATTTCTGAGTTTAAGCTTTATTTTCAAGTGTTTTCAAAATCGTTTTAAGTTTTAAAGTCTTCAATCGCTTTTCAAAAGAGATGTAAATCTCCATGTATCAGTTCGGTGCACTGTGACGTCTACGTTTGTTCCATGATCTCGTGTTTAACTCTTAATTGTGATTTCCAAGTTCATTAAGTGAACGATTGAGAATCAAGACTCTATAAACCTGTGAGATATAACACATAAATTCATGAAGCGTAGTAGCTTTAAGTTTGAGTGCAACCGGGGTTTTGTTGGCTAGTTATTTTCATTGTAAGGGGTTTAGTAAGTTTGAGTAAATTTCTAAACAAGCAATAAAATAACATTGGACGCAGGTTTCGGAGATGAAGATGGACCAATTTAAAAACATCGTCTTGTTTGTTTATTTACTTTCACGTTTGTTCTCCTTATTTATTTACTGTTTATCTCGTAATTATGTCTGTGCCACACTCTTCCATACTGTGACTCAGACCTGCTGATTTTTTTTGTGAACTGAAATTCAATTCGGTTTCTCAAGTCTTGAACTTAGTTGTTCTTGCTTGTGTTACCACATAACCAAGTTAAGGAGATATTTTTAAAAGTACACCTAATTAACCCTCTCCCCCTCTTAAGTGTTAATCGTTATTAACTCTTCAATTATTAATCGTAATTAATAAATAGTTTTAGTTAATAATCGTGCTTTTAAAAAATAGAGTACATTTTTCATTAAAAAAGTATCACAAATTCTAACTTTTAGAAATTTTAGTGAAGATAAAGAAGAAGATTAGAATGAGAAATTGTAAAGAAATTTAACAACTATTTAAAGAAAATGAACTGAAATAGAAATAAGCAGTATAAATATTGTCGTTGGATATTAGCCGTTCACATGTGCTAGAATTAGCCATTTTGTCATTTGTATGTGCATGTGCCATTTGCATTTTCCATTTGCATGTGCCATTTTGTCTTTTTCTCAATTGTTTATATATAGATATTCTTTTCTCACATCATTCTAGTCATAAATACAAAGATCATATTCTCTTCTTTTGTTTTTAGTGATAACCCATGCACAATTAAAGTACTATCACTTTCTCCTTTTCCCATCACTTCTCGCAAAATGACCATCGAGGCATATGCTCTTAATGCATTGGTAATCACTTGATAAACCGAAGGTGATAGGCATACAAAAATTGAAGGATAACTTGATGAAGCAAGTGGGCCGAATAGTGAAAGCACTATCTTGATTATTGCGTAATTTGTCAATGCAACGGCTAAAATGTTAGCAATTTCTTAATTGAATGCAATTTGTTCTAATGACAATATATACAACGGCTGTATCATTTTTAGTTATCAATTTTTTTCAATGACCATTGTTGGACCTATTTTATAGTTTTGATAATGACATATGTTTACTTGATAATGTGCTTTAATTGATATATCATATGCATGTAATTCTGTGCTTTAGTCTTATCATAGCTAACAACAATTACAAGAAAGAAGATCAAAGTTATAAGAACTTTAGGAATAACTTTGAAGCATTCTGTGAGACAAAGTTATAACAACTTCAGGAATAACTTTAGAAGTTTACATGTAAGTTATAGCTACTTGATTATAACTTTAAAGAAACGTTTCATTTAACACCCGGAAATGTACCCTATTTTTATAGTGAAAATATTTTACGGATACTTTTCAGCAAATTTAAGTTTTAATATAGAATTTTATGTTCCGAGTCGAATTTAGAATTTCCGAGTTCGTATTTGGAATTTCCGCGAGATTCCATGAGAATCACGTTTTAAGTCGTCTTTGACTTTTCTTGACTTTTGAGTCGTCTTTGACTTTTCTTGACTTTTGAGTCGTCTTTTACTTTTCGTGACTTTTGAGTCGTCTTTGACTTTTCTTGACTTTTGAGTCGTCTTTGACTTTTCGTGACTTTTGAGTAGTCTTTGACTTTTCTTGACTATTGAGTCGTCTTTGACTTTTCGTGACTTTTGAGTCGTCTTTGACTTTTGTTGACTTTTTCTTTATAAATATCACACTACACTTAATCTATTTTTCATTCAAAAACACAACACATTACTTCATCACTAAGAAACCCAAACCAAAACCCTTGCCTCCATACACCTTCCGATCTTTGAATCACCGTATCTCCTTCGTTTCTTATTGGAATTCACGTAAGTTCGTCTTATTCTTCCCCTCTTACCTTCCTCTATCCGTATTGGTAATAAAATTACCGTCTTTCTCGCTTTTTAAATTATCCGTCTTTCTCAAGATGAATCTATTCATCTTTATTACCTATTTGTAGGTGGAGACTACTAGGAAGGCTTAGTAATCGATTAAAGACGCGTAAAGGTAACTGTGAAGGGTTACTCGATATCATTTACGTGTTTTACATGCTTTATATGCTAGGATTCGTATTTAGAATACGATAAGTAAGTTAGGAATTATGTTATGGATAATGATTGTTGTTATTTGATGATTGTTGATGATGAATATTGATTGTTGATAGTTATTAGAAATGATTATGAGAATTGGAAATAAAAGGATTGAATTTATGTTGTTCTCGGGTAGGAAGTAGTCCTGGCCGAAGGGCCGGCTGCCGGTTCAGTGCCCGGCTGAGAATTCACTGCACCGACCCTTTTTTGTAGAATGATCATATCTCCTTCGTTACTTGCTTGTTTTGGGCTTGTGACCACTCGTTGGAACCGTAAGAGGATAATATATCACCTCGAATTTGAATTTCTGCATTCCCATATCTAGAACTCTAGTTATGACCGTTTGAAGTGGACCCTTGTTTTAGTTAGTTTCCAAACTCGGTTTTTGTGTGTTGTTGTGCTCCGAGCCGGGGTACCGGCCGCCTCCCTCCACCCCGGCCTGGAACACAGCTGTGTTTTCTTCTTGAAATTTCTAAATCTCGTAATTTATAATAGTTCGCATGATTCGTTTATCGTATAATTTTACGTAGTGACTTATAATATTCATGTTTTGGATATATGATATTTCATTCGCTTGTATCACATGTTTCGTGACGGTTTTCGATATATCCCTCTTTTGAGTCGGTTTTACATATGTTATGAATTGAGCACTAATGATTTTGTGCTATGAACTCTCATTTCCCGGCTACACCTTATACTCGTTAGACTGGAATGTCGGAGCGATGGGGTGTATCCTTGATGGTTGTATGCATGTTTAGTGGGGATATGACGACGTTGTTAGGAGGCGAACGCAATGCGTTGGTCGACCCGACCGTCAAATGTTGTATACTTGCGAGGTGGTGTTATGGCATGTAGCGTACTAGCTTGACTTTTGACTATAGATCTCTTTCCGCCTCTTTCGTGAAGGTTGACCGAATTTGGGGTACTCGGCGTCTATGATTGACCGAGTCTTGGATGTGGAACGTCTTACCACATGTCGAATCGGAACACGTCTTATTCCGAGAGTCTGGCCAGGTTTAGACTAGGACCGTAGTATTATCGTCGTCCTACCGAGAGGATTAGAGTCTTGTGTGTACGAAACGTCTTATCGTACATGGTTCCGGGAAACGTCTTATCCCGTGAACTTATTTGTCTAGGTCATGAGTATACGAAACGTCTTATCGTATACGGTTCCGGAAAACGTCTTATTCCGTGAGCTTCCATTGTCTTGTCTTGCTATTGTACACGATGCTAGTGCGTTTCATCTACCGTGAGAGAGGTCGTCAATGTATTGTATGTCTGGATGAATGATTATATGATTGATTTATTATGATCTTCACATGACTTGGCATGGTTTGTTTGTCGAGTCTCAATCTTATCAAACTTATACCGCTAACGGTGAAATGTAAGCCCTAGTGAGCGTATTCGGTTGCCTAAGAGTGTCTTCCCCGAGTCTTTGTATAACATGATGGATTCGGATTTGTATTACATATGCTCTTATCATTATATATTGAATTGCCTATCTATCCTTATCGTACCTCACATGTAGATTCATATATGCTGATTTTACTTTTGTATTTTCTTCTATGTACGTTTAATGTGATATGGCTGGGAGAACCCGGAGTTACTCCCCACTGATTGTGGCGTTCATGTTTTTCATGGATGAACAGGTTGCTTGCATGGATGGCTTTTTGCTTGACATTTTGGGTTCAGGTGTGAGCTAGCGGGCGTTGTCCCTGGATTAAAACACCTCTAGACAATTTTAGCTTATTTGCTAAACACTTTTACTTGTTAACATTTTCGAGAGACTTCGTCTCTTGATGTAGTATAATTCGTACTTTAGTTTGTAATTTTTGACACTCCTCGTATTCTTTCCTTGCATGTATAAAAGTTTTTAAAACTTCATATTTCCGCTATATAATTCACATGCTTGTTTGTTTTATATTTCCGCATTCGCGAGGGTTGTCACAGTTGGTAACAGAGCTTTATCGCTCCCGACGCACACACGTGAACCCTAAACTTAAACTACTTGACCTTGAAATAATAAATGAGAGATGGGTAGACTTAAGGACCTAAGGTGGTAGTCTTTGGTGTACTTGATGTTTGTTAGGTTCTAACTTGTTTGTTGATTGTATTAAGTGATGTTATGTTTGTTTGTATCTACCGTTTTGAGGTGGATCATTGTGTTACCTAGAAGAAGTATCCTCTACAGAAGATTTGAAGATTTACAAGCCTAATTGAAGTGTATTTCTTCCTCATCTATGAATTCTCTCTTCCTTATTGTATTATGCTCTCTTCCTTCTATCTAGGTGCTTCTTTCTCTTCCATCTTGGTTGACTCTTGGAAATTACTCTTGATAGTTTCCTCCATCTTACCATTGGTATCCTTACCTTCCTTTTGTAACATTTTTATGGATGTCATACCCATTTGTTTGTGGTATATTATACTTGGTCGGAAGAACTTTGAATTTTGTGGAATATTAGTGATTGTTAGAATGAATTTGTGATTTGAGGAAAATGGTGTAGATCTAAATTCACCCTATATTGATGATTGGTTGAAACTCTAAGGAAAGATAGTAAGATAAGTTTGATGATTTTAATGCTTGATGCTTGTCATGACTTGTGTGTAAATAGTTCATGATATTCGATGGTGTAAGGTTGAATGAGTTGGCTTTGACTTCTTAACTCAATTGGTAATTTAGTCTTTTGGACTTAGAAGTTTAGTATTGTTTTGAAGACCATGCTTATGATATGTCTAATTGGTGTAAATAAGAAGTTTAGAATGATATCTTGAGGTGCGAAATACTATTGAGGTTAAGGGACGTCTTGTGGTTTCCTATTGTGTGTTTGTGAGCATAGGCTTGGTGGAAAATCATTTGGCTATAGTTCTTGGATTTAAAGATATGATCTTATCTTATGGTGTCGGAGACTCGTTTGGAGTAGTAAGGTTTCGTTTTAAGTTGAACCATATTACTTGAGGATTATGATGTGAGTTATGATGGAAATACCTTGGGACGTTGATGATGATGTTTGACTTGAGGTTGTACTTTGATAATAATGAACTCGTGGGCTATAGAGTCGAAAATGGCCGAGTATAAGAGAGTATTTGTTAGTCCTTCAGTTAAAGAAACCTTTGAGGTTGTGTTGAATATTTGAGCTAAAGGAATGTTATTATACTTGAGTTGCAATTCCGCATTTGGGATACCGTGTTATATGAAAGTATGGATGAATTGGGTTGTAATCGATTTGTTAAAACTAGGTGTACCTTACTCCGATGATTTGTGGTACGAGGGTCCCTTGTAAGAGACCTTTGTTATTGAGATGATTTGCTTTGCTATCGCCCTGAGTTTGAAAAGGGAATTTTGTGGATTAAACCTTAAACCTTTTTCTCGTGCCATTATCCCTTTCCATTTCCTTTCATGCAAGTTCCTACTAAGCCCGATTCCTAGGAAATTGTTTTCTCTTATCTCTTCCTTTGCTTGGCTACCTTCATAGCTATATCTATCCAATATCTAGCTTTTGGCTCCCTGCCTCTAGCGTTCCTCTAATTTTCGTCCGATCTTATCGCGTTCGTGTTTCCCTCGAAATCTCCTATCGTTTCCAATGTCATGGTGTCATTGTCTTTCCTCTGGTGAGATGATTAGGTTGTTAGCTAGCTTCGTGTTGATTTTGATCATGAATAGGATTGGGATTTAAACCTTAGGATGAATCTGTTGGTGGTAATGTATCCTCTATTGGTGGTTTTAGGTTTGGAGCTTGGTATTGTAGTGTTATTTTGAGAATTGAGTTGATCATGATGATAGTTCGTTGTTGTTGGGTATCATAACGGTTGCTTGAGATATTATTTGGGAATTAGATGTTTCTAATTGGTGGATTCTAAAAGAGACTTTGCTTTAGGATAATTAAGCCGGTACCCAAAGTTTGAGGAGTATTGTCATAAATGAAAATCGATTCGTTTTGAGTTTTAGATGAACTAGATGTTTTGAATGGTTGTCTGATTGCCAAGTAATTGGTCATTTGTGGTTTGGAATTAGTAATTCTCTTTTATTCTTAAGGAATCATAGTTTGAGATTGAGAAATGTTCGTTGCAGGCTTTGGATAGTGAGTCCTAAGTTGTTATGGAATATAGAGTTAGAATGGTGAACTCATTTATCTTGAGGATTATAACCACCATAATTTGCTAATGTGACTATTTGTATTTGAGGCTTCGAGCGTAGTAATGATCGAATTAAGGATGTTAGGGCGTATTAAAGAATTCTTATAAGCGATAATGGATTGTGGATTTTCCCTTGTCGTGAGACTTTGGATGAAGCTAGTTGGATCTTAGATAATTATGTTTTGTTGCGTTGATTGTGTTTTGACTTTCGAGGATGAGAAAGTTCATTGTAAATTTAGGATAATGAGTTTGAAGTAAATTGGATTAAAGGATTTTATGGTAAGTCTCTTTACCTTGTGGTTGTTAGCGATCATGTTTCCCTAGATATAAATACTTTGTTGGTGGTTTCTAGTAAGAGTTTTGATGAAACTAAGAAGATTAGAGTGAGTAATAAATCTTTCATGTGGATTGTTAGTTGTGGAGTCTACCGTGCCGATGGACCTTAGTAGATTCTAATTGGATTCGAATAATTGGGATTTGTTACTCGAAGTTTCGTGATTATGGAATATTTTTGTAGGATTTCTGATGATTGAAAATGATGAGTTGCAAATTGGGTAAATTGCATTCTCTTGAGGATTTGGTTTATTAGTAGATTTAGTGATGCGAATTCTTGTAGATCTTCCTGCTGACTTTATCTCGTTCTTCCTATCCCTAAGAGTTCGATTTGTTTCGTTTTTGCGTGTTTTGTATATATTTTGTTACCCTGAATTGTGTGTGAGATGTGCGAGTCGCTCTGTGTTTGTGTAATGTCTTCTTATTTTGATTTTTATCTTTGAGAAAACCTTTAAATCTCCATATCGTATTTCTAATTTAACTTTTTAAAGAAGTCTAAGGATGGATTTTTGTACCTCCTTTTTAGAGAAAATAGATTTCTTTCGCTTTTGTATTTGGATTTTGCGTTTGGTTGGATGTTTGCACTTGTTATTGGAGACGTCTGATAACTAGTCCTACACTTACTAACGTTGTTTTGAATTTTGATTTCACTATTTCGACTTTTATTTGATCTTGATAGCTAGAGTTCTCGTTTGCGACGGGCACTCTTGTGATTCGTAAATAAAGTTTCGCACTTATGAAAAATTTCCTTGAACCGTTTTCGAGAAGAACCTCGTTTCATAAATGTTTCTCTTGTAAAAGTTTTAGTATTAATTTTGAAAACCGATTCTTGTCCTTGATACGTTTATTTTCTACTCTCAAGTTTCGAGGACGAAACTTTTTAAAAGGAGGGGTGATTGTAACACCCGTAAATGTACCCTATTTTTTATAGTGAAAATATTTTACGGATACTTTTCAGTGAATTATAGTTTTAATCGTAAATTTAATTTTCCGAGTCGAATTTAGAATTTCCGAGTTCGTATTTGGAATATCCGCGAGATTCCATGTGAATTCCGTCTTAAGGCGAGTTTGACTTTCCTTGACTTTTTCCCTCATATTTCCCTCATACTCCCTTAACCTATTTCTTTCACACAAACACTTTCAAGCTTTCTTCTTCCTTAAGAAAAGATCAAAACCCTTGCCTCCCTCTTTGATCCATTCTTAGATTCATCATATCTCAATCGTTTCTCGATCAAATTCGCGTAAGTTCGTCTCATTCTTCCCCTCTTACCTTCCTCTATCCGTATTGATAATAAAAGTATCGTCTTTCTCGCTTTTCAAACTTTCCGTCTTTCTCAAGATGAATTAAATTCATCTTTTATGATCTATTTGTAGGTGGTGACCTCCAAGATCCCGACAAAGACTATTTTCTAATTGAAGAGGAGCTTGACGAGTAGTGAAGACGCATAAAGGTAACGGTGAAGGGTTACTCAATATCATTTACGTGTTTTACATGCTTTATATACTAGAATTCGTATTTAGAATACGATTAGAAAGCTTAGGATTCATGTTATGGATGATGATTGTTGTTATTTGATGATTGTTGTTGATGAATATTGATTATTGATAGTTATTAGAAATGAATTATGAGAATTGGAAATGATAGGATTGAATTTATGTTGAAGGCGCTCGGGTGAATTGGTAACTCATGTCACGGGCGTGAAATACAAGTCACGGTCGTGACTTGTGCAGTTTCACTGCACTGACCGCTTTTCGTAAAATGATCATATCTCCTTCGTTACTTGCTTGTTTTAGGCTTGTGACATACCGTTGGAACCGTAAGAGGATAAGCTATCTCCTAAAATTAGAATTTCTGTAATTTCATGTCTATAACTCTAGCTATGATAGTTTGAAGTGAACCCTTGTTTTAGTTAGTTTCCAAACTTGTTGTTTTGGAGAGATATCTATGTTTCTTATTTATTATGCTTCTTAAACTTGGTCTAATGCTTATTTATCATGTATTGATTCATGTTTATCATATTTACATTTATATAATGTCATATTCTCATGTTTTGTGATGGTTTTTGGTATGTCCCACTTTGGGTCGGTTTTAAATATGTTATGAATTGAGCACTAATGATTTTTTGCTATGAACTCTCATTTCCCGGCTACACCCTTATACTCGTTAGACTGAAATATCGGAGCGATGGGGTGTATTCTTGATGCTTGTATGCATGTTTAGTGGGGATATGACGACGTTGTTAGGAGGCGAACGCAATGCGTTGATCGACCCGACCGTCAAATTTTGTATACCTGCGAGGTGGTGTTATTGCATGTAGCGTACTAGCTTGACTTTTGACTATAGATCTCTTTCCGCCTCATTCGTGTGGTTTAGCCGAATTTGGGGTACTCGACGTCTTTGTATGATCGAGTCTTGAATGTGGAACGTCTTACCACATGTCGAATCGGAACATGTCTTATTCTGAGAGTCTGGCCAGGTTTAGACTAGGAACGTATTATTATCGTCGTCCTACCGAGAGGATTAGAGTCTTGTGTGTACGAAACGTCTTATCGTACACGATTCCGGGAAACGTCTTATCCCGTGAACTTGTTTGTCTAGGTCATGAGTATATCGGAAACGTTCTTACGTTAGTACGGTTCCGGGGGAAAAATGGTAATCGTGCTTATCCCGTGAGCTTCTATTGGCTGTCTTGCTATTGTACATGATGCTAGTGCGTTTCATTTACCGTGAGAGATGTCGTCATTGTGTCGGTGTGTTTGGATGGATGATTACATGAATGATTATATGATTGATCATTGAAAGACTTGGCATGGTTTGTTTGTCGAGTCTTAATCTTATCAAATTTATACCGCTAACGGTGAGATGTAAGCCCTAGTGAGCGTTTTCGGTTGCCTAAGAGTGTCTTCCCCGAGTCTTTGAATAACATGATGGATTCGGATTTGTATTCCATATGCTCTTATCATTATTTATCGAATTGCCTATTTATTCTTATCGTATCTCACATGTATATTCATATATGCATGATTTTACTTTTGTATTTCCTTCTATGTACGTTTAATTTGATATGGTTGGGAGAACCCAGAGTTACTCCCCACTGATTGTGGCGTTCATGTTTTTCATGGATGAACAGGTTGCTTGCATGGATGGCTTTTTGCTTGACATTTTAGGTTCGGGTGTGAGCTAGCGGGCGTTGTCTCTGGATTAAAACACCTCTAGACGATTTTAGCTTATTTTCTAAACACTTTTACTTGTTAACATTTTGGAGAGACTTCGTCTCTTGATGTAGTATAATTCGTACGTTAGCTTGTAATTTTTGACACTCCTCGTATTCTTTCCTTGCATGTATAAAAGTTTTTAAAACTTCATATTTCCGCTATATAATTCACATGCTTGTTTGTTTTATATTTCCGCATTCGCGAGGGTTGTCACAGTAACTGGGGTCAAATGGGCATCTTTTGGGTCATGATGAGCTGTGGCTATTTGAAGGGAATAGTGCGATAGGAATTGCCAATCCCTTGTCAGGGTTGTTTTAAAATCTCAAGGCCACTCTAGGAGGTGTAAGCTGAAAATGCGTAGCCACGCTCGAAAGGTATCTATGGTAGATAATTCTGGTCAGACAGTTACTCTCCAGATCGAGGAAATCACTCATGATATGATCAAATGCAAGTACGACCTGCAAGACACCTTGCATTGAGTGGGAGATTGTAATAGGATAAGAGAATTGGTGACGCACATTTGTCTCGGACAAGTGGGAGATTGTTGCAGTGAGTGTCCTCAACAATAGTGCGATCATATAATTAAATCTCAATAATAAGAATACAAAGGGATGATGAATATTATAGTCAACTAGTCAACATAAATCAGTTTCGATTGGCTCACTTGAATCAACTAGTCAATATTATAGAGGTGGGTTCAAATGAGTCTCTCCCTTAACTTTGAGTCCTTGAGTCCTCATCCAAGCCCTTGGATTAAGAGGATGAAGGGTTAGGATTAGAACAAAATGAAGGGCTTAGATTAAGAGACACACCCAATCCAATCCCTCAAACCCTAATATAAATACTCTTTCCTCACTTTTTCTCTCATTTTCACATCTTCCCTTTCTCTTTCTACCTCCCTTCTCTCTCTACACTCCACTAAAAAAACCAAAAAAAAAAGAAACAAAGCCCCTCACCTGACACCCTCACCAGACACCTCCACCGGACACCACCACCTCCTCATCCTCCTCTCTGCCTTTCTCCTTCCGCGCGCCACCATCACCAGCCACCTCTTCCACCCCTTCCCGGCGGACCGCCACTGCTCATACTCCCTTCGCCGTCAACCACCCTCCACCGAACACCTCCACCCCTCTCCTCTCTGCCTTCCTCCTCCCTGCTCTCCTCCTTCCGCCTCCTTCTCCTTCTCCTTCTCCTCCTCTCCCTTTTCTTCTGCCGCCTCCTTCCGCCCCTGCCGCCTCCTTTATTTTTTCTGGTTTTTTTTTCTATTATTTTTCTGGTTTTTTTTCTATTATTTTTTAGATCTCTTTTATTTTATTTTTGGTGGTGGTTGTTGGAGGTTTTTTTTCAGATCTATAATTACATTATTATGGATTAAAGTTACTTTGTTATGGATTGGAGTTACACTTGTTAGATTAAAAAAATAACAACCACCAATATTTTAATTTTCATTTTTCATTTTCAGATTTTTTATATTTTTATTTTAGATGTCATTTTTTTATATACGTTTTTTTACTAGATGTACTATTTTTTTTTTCAGATTCACTTTTTTTTATATATCTCGTTTTTTTTTTAATTTCTAATGTTTTCAGATTCACTTTTCAGATGTACTATTTTTTTTTATATATGTACTATTTTTTTTTACTAGATGTACTATTTTTTTTTTCAGATTCACTTTTTTTTATATATCTCGTTTTTTTATATATGTTTTTTTACAGATTCACTTTTCAGATGTACTATTTTTTTTTTCAGATTCACCAATATTTTATTTTTTGACTAAAGATTCAAAATTATGAACTAAAGTTACACTAGTATGGACTGAAGTTATACTAGTATGAACTAAAGTTACACTAGTATGAGCTGAAGTTACACTAGTATGGGCTGAAGTTACACTAGTATGTACTAAAGTTTCACTAGTATTTACTAAAGTTTCACTATTATGTACTAAAGTTTCACTATTATGTACTAAAATTTCACTAGTATGTACTAAAGTTTCACTAGTATGTACTAAAGTTTCACTAGTATGTACTAAAATGTTTCACTAGTATGTACTAAAGTTTCACAATTATGGACTAAAGTTTCACAATTATGGACTAAAGTTGCACTGGACTAAAGTTATTCATTAAGGACTGAAGTTACTTAATTAATGACTATAGTTACATTAGTATGGACTGAAGTTACACTAGAAAAGACTAAAGTTACCTAAACATGAGTTACACTATAATTGACTAAAGTTACCCAGTTAATAAATGAAGTTTTACTAAAAAAGTTTAAAGTTACAAAAATAATAGTTGAAGTTACACTCTTAATGACTAAAGTCAGCCTCATAAAAAAGCAAAAATCACATAATATTATCTTAAAGTTACATAAATTAAAATTATATACTCGAAATCACATTTTATTTTGAAGTTACACAAATAATGGTTGAAGTTACACTTTTAATGACTAAAGTTACCCTCATAAAAAGGTAAAAATCACATAAATTTATCTTAAAGTTACATAAATTCAAATTTATATACTCGAAATCAAATTTTATTTTGAAGTTACACAAATAATGGTTGAAGTTACACTCTTAATGACTAAAGTTACCCTCGTAAAAAGGTAAAAATCATATAAACTTATATTAAAGTTACATAAATTCAAATTTATATACTCTAAATCACATTTTAGCTTAAAGTTACACAAATAATGGTTGAAGTTACACTTTTAATGACTAAAGTTACATCATTATGTACTCGTAATGTAGGTGAAAGTCATTAAAACCCACTCATATGGTTCTAATCTTGTCCCTTCATTTTGTTCTAATCTTGTCCATTCATTTTTTTTTTTTAATCTTAGCCTTCCATCTTGTTCTAATCTTGTCCCTCTATCTCTTTCATCCAAAGGGCAAGATGAGGACTCATGGACTCAATTTTGAAGGTGGACTCATTATAACTTGACTCTATATATATATATATATACATATGTCATATATTAATTCAATACCGTCAATTGAGTTGGTTGTAACTTCCGATCAAGAATCGGCTTTAGTGATGTATAAAAATGACACTTTCATGACAAAAAAAAAAGGAATTAATATATGACATGATGTGAGGACTAATCGTAGGGCATTTCAGTTAGGCGGGATAATTTTAGAAACCTCTTCATTGTGACAACCCTCGCGAATGCGGAAATATAAAACATACAAGCATGTGAATTAATTTGCGGAAATACGGTATTTTAAAAACTTTTATACATGCAAGATAGATAAAACGAGGAGTGTCAAAATATTACAAACTAAGTACGGAATATAACAAAGAGACGGAGTCTCTCAAAATGTTATCAAAGTCAAAGTGATTAGCAAACTAGCTAAATAACGTCTAGAGGTGAATCGGGGAAGACACTCTTAGGCAACCGAATACGCGCATTAGGGCTTACATCTCACCGTTAGCGGTATAAGTTTGATAAGATTGAGACTCAACAAACAAACCATGCCAAGTCATTCAATGATCAATCATATAATCATTCATGTAATCTTCCATCCAAACACAACGACACAATGACGACATCTCTCACGGTAAATGAAACGCACTAGCACCGTGTACATGGCAAGTATGATTAAAAGGCATCCACGGGATAAGACGTTTCCCTGAACGCATACACGATGCTACATTTCGTATATGTAAGACTAATTTC
>JAIUZE010067822.1:0-17589 GCA_022085475.1 Heliosperma pusillum | reverse complement strand
TTTCTTATTCCAAATGGTATTATGAATAGAATAATTGCAATGTGTAGGAACTATTTGTGGGGTGGAACTGCTGAGTATACTAAGGCTCCTAATGTTAGTTAGGATAATTGTTGCTATCCTAAGGCAGAAGGAGGGCTTGGTATTAAGGAGGTGAAGCAGTGGAATAGAGCTCTCTTAGGAAAATATGTGTGGTGGTTAGCTTCCAAAAAGGATCATCTATGGGTTAAGTGGGTGAATAATGTCTACTTAAGAGGGTTACACTGGAAGGACTATACTGCCTCTCCTGACACTAGCTGGTCATGGAGGAAAATTAGTCATATTATGACTCAGTTTCATAGTGCTTATGTGGATGATTTGTGGTTGGGATCTGATAAAGCGTATGGTGTAAGTGATGGGTATAACTGGTTGAGACCAGGTAAAGAAAGAGTAAGATGGAGGTATGTGTGTTGGAATTCTATGAATGTGCCTAAGACTAGTTTCATTTTCTGGGCTGCAATTCAGAATAGATTACTTACCAAAGACAGATTGATTAAAATGGGGATGCAAGTAGATCCTGTTTGTGATATATGTGGGAATGGAATGGAGACTATACAGCATGTTCTGTTTAATTGCTCTTTCAGTGTGCAGTGTTGTCATCTTCTGCAAAGTAAGCTTGGAGTGTCTTTCGGATTAGGGCAATTGGTGGAGTGGCTGGATGCTGGAAGAAGAAGGACTAGGCTTCAAAGGAGGTACATTGGAGCTTGTCATATTGCATTGATCTACAAGATATGGATGGTTCGAAATGAAGTGAGATTCAAGCATTGTATTAGACGTCCTGAAGTTATAATACAACAAGTCATGGAGGAGATTAGTATAAGGCTAAGTAAGTTGAATGTGAGCAAGCTTTCTTCTAAGGAAATTGCTTGGCTTCATCACCTTAGATGATTTATTCTGTTGATTTTAAGGGCCTTATGTAATTTTTGTGAACATTGTATCATTTGAGCTTTCAATATAACTTACCTTTCCCCAAAAAAAAAAAAAACGTTTCTCTCGTGGAAACGGAATCAAAATTTATCAATTGGAATCCGATATTTCCGATTGCAAACAGCTTGATGGAGAAAACATAATGACTTATTATGGTCGTCTCAAGAAGCTTTGGGACGATTTGAATGATTATGATGCTCTTCCTGTTTGCGATTGTTCCGGATGCAAATGCGGTTTTCCGGCTATCCTTCGTCAACGCCGTGAGACTCGTCACACTCGTCAATTCCTGATGGGTCTCGAACCATATTACGCTACTTATTCCCGCTCCACCATCTTGGGTTGTGATCCTTTGCCTTTTCTGAACTCTGTTTACTCACGTCTGGTTCAAGAGGAGGAGGTTCGCAACCTTACTCAGCAGTGAGCAGGGGCGATGGCATTCGCCGTTCAAGGAGGAGCGACAAGTCAGGCGGCTGGAACAGGGGGAAAACAGAGTAAACCGCGCATGAAATGCACTTTTTGCACGAAGCCGGGCCATACGAAGTCACGGTGTTGGGAGAAACATGGATATCCAGAGGGTCGGGGTCCGCGTCCCGGTGCGGGTTCTGATGGTGGTAGCACGTCCTCCACTGCCAAAGTGAATTCTATTAATGGTGAGCCAAGTGTTGATGCCAATCATATTCGTCTCAATGGTAAGCAACATTTTCACTGGATAGTTGATACGGGTGCATCGACCCATGTCAGCGGTGACTTAGCCCTATTCTACCATGTCGTTCCCATCCAACCGTTAGAGGTTGGGCTACCGAATGGTTCTCGATTAAAAGCCACTCATAAAGGCAGTGCTCGGGTTAACAACGATCTGGTGTTACATGATGTTTTATATGTACCGGATTTTCAATGTCATTTATTGTCCGTGTCACAGCTTTTATCGGCTCAAAATTTACGTATTGAATTCACTAATAGTAATTGTGTTATACAGGACCCTATCTTGAGGACGAGGATTGGTGAAGGTGAACTCGTGAATGGGCTCTATTACTTGCGTGTGGTGGCTCCAACTCGTGTCAATGTGGTCAAAGACAAAGGGGATTTTGAACTTTGGCACAAACGGTTAGGGCATCCTTCTTCTCAAGCAATGGAGCTCCTTCCTCAAGTTAGTAGTTGTCAGCGCAATTTAGCTATTAAAACTTGTGATATTTGTTTTCGGGCCAAACAAACACGTTCCGTTTTTCCTTTAAGTACTAATAAGGCCGATTCTTTGTTTGGATTGATACATTGTGATGTTTGGGGTCCTTATGTTCCTAATCGAGCTTGTGGTTCTCGCTATTTTTTGTCCATTGTTGATGATTTTTCGCGTTGTGTATGGGTGTTTTTGATGAAAACAAAAGATGAAGTGACTCGTCTTTTAAAGGAGTTTTTTGCTCTTATTAAAAGACAATTTAATTGTGACATCAAAAAATTACGTAGCGATAATGGTACAGAATTTAAGCCCTTAGTTCCTTATTTGCGTGAAAATGGGATTATTCATGAGACCTCGATGGTTCGAACGCCACAGCAAAATGCTCGGGTGGAACGTAAGCATCGACATATCCTTAATGTAGGTCGTGCGTTACGATTTCAAGGGGGGTTACCTATTGATTTTTGGGGAGAATGTGTTTTAACAGCCGCTCACTTAATTAATAGAACTCCTACTCGTATTCTTGAAGGAAAGACACCGTTTGAGTTGTTATTTGGTCGAAAAGCGGATCTCAATTTACTCCGTGTTTTTGGATGTTTAGCTTATGCAAAAGTCTTAAATCCGTCTGATAAATTTGCTAGTCGGAGTCGTCGTTGTATTTTTGTTGGCTATCCTTTTGGAAAGAAAGGTTGGAACTTATTTGATCTTGAGACGGGCGAGTATTTTTCTTCTCGTGATGTGAGTTTTGTTGAGACGGAATTTCCTTTATCCAAAACATTTGTACCGGTGTCTTATTCGGAATTCAATGATTTTGACGATCATGCATTACATTCTGACCCGGAATATCGTCCTCCTGACCAAACACCGCGGGCTGATGTAAGCATACCTTCGGTTGAGTTGAGCGAAATTGACAGTAGCATTTCCATTCCAAATTCTCATGAAATTTTAAGGGATAACAATGATGGGAATGTTGAAACTGTTGAGAATGTCGCTACCAATGACACGATATTGGGTGAAGAAATAACTACTGAAGAACAGGCTGTCGAACTTGGTCGAGGCAAACGTGACAAAATTCCAAACAAAAATCACAAAGATTATGTTTCGTGGGATCACATTGACACGACCGAGCCATCCGAGTCACCTTCATCTACTCCGTTCTCAGGTAGTCTCTATCCTTTAACTCATTACGTGAATTATAATACTTTTTCGAGTTTCCATCGACATTTTCTTGCAGCCTTGAATCATGAAGTTGAACCAACCTCTTTCAAAGAGGCCATGCGTGACGAACGATGGCACGCTGCCATGGCAGAGGAAATAGCCGCTCTTGAATCTAATGAGACATGGTCTATTTGTGATTTACCACCAGATAAAAGTGCCATTGGTTGTATGTGGGTCTATAAAATTAAGCGTCATGCAGACGGTTCTATCGAGAGGTTCAAGGCTCGACTCGTTGTTCTCGGTAATCACCAGGAAGCAGGTATTGATTACACCGAAACTTTTGCTCCTACTGTTAAAATGGTGACTGTTCGTACTTTCTTAGCAGTTGCAACCATTAAAAAATGGGAGCTACATCAAATGGATGTCCGGAATGCTTTTCTTCATGGTGATTTATCGGAGGAAGTTTATATGAGAATGCCGCCTGGTTTTAGTCGTGGTGTCAAGGGTAAGGTTTGCCGACTTCGTAAATCTCTTTATGGGCTTAAACATGCTCCACGGTGTTGGTATGCGAAGCGTAATGCAGCCTTATGTGATTATGGTTTTTTTATGAGCGCTTCCGATAATTCTTTATTTACTTATCGTCAAAACGGTATTGACTTACATATTCTTGTTTATGTTGACGATTTGGTTATTGCGGGTAATAATTCTAGTGCCATTTTCGATTTTAAATCCTACCTAAGTACATGTTTCTTTATGAAAGACTTGGGAAAATTGAAATACTTTCTTGGGTTGGAAGTGGCACATAGTTCAAAGGGCCTGTTCGTATGTCAACGAAAGTACACCCTCGACCTGCTTTCTGAAACTGGACTTCTTGGTTGTAAGCCGGCTCATGTTCCTATGGATGAAAAACATCAGCTTGCACTTGCTAAGGACTCGCCTCTCGAGGATGGGACTCGGTATCGCCGTCTGGTTGGTAAGCTAATTTATTTAACGCTTACACGTCCTGAAATATGTTATTCGGTTCATATACTCTCGCAATTTATGCAAAATCCCACTACATCCCAATGGGAGGCAGCCCTTCGTGTTGTCCGATTTTTAAAGGGGAGTCCGGGGCAGGGGCTTGTATTTCGGGCTGATGCTTCTCTCTCGTTTGAGGCTTATTGTGACGCGGCTTATGCGAGTTGTCCGATTACCCGTCGTTCTATTACTGCTTACTTTGTGTGTATTGGCGGTTCTTCTATTTCATGGAAAACAAAGAAGCAGGCTACGGTTTCTTTATCTTCCACCGAGGCTGAATATCGTGCCATGGTTGCGGCTACTTGCGAGATTCTTTGGCTCAAGGGCCTGTTTCACGGTCTCGGCATTACTGTTCAATTTCCGGTTCGTTTGCACTGTGACAATCAATCCGCCATGCACATTGCTAACAACCCGGTATATCATGAACGCACTAAGCATATCGAGATTGATTGCCATTTCATTCGTGAGTATATTCGTAGTGGTATCATTCTTCCTTGTTACGTGCATACTACTTCTCAGCTAGCGGATATTTTGACTAAGGCGTTGGGGCGTCCGCGATTTGAGGATTTAATTGGCAAGTTGGGCATTTCTCACATCCCCGCTCCAACTTGAGGGGGGGTATTGGCGATATTATTGCGTGAATCTCGTATTCACGGCAATTCTGTTATTTGTGAATATATTTTGTTATTTGTTTCCGATTTTATAGGATGTAAAATAGGAAGCAATTGATATGGAGAGGACTCTTGAGGTGTATATATGTACCAATTTGCAGAGCAATGAAACACACAAAATACAATTGAAAACTCTCATATAATTCTCTTGTTCTTGTTTTACTTTAATAAGTCTAAATTAAAAAATTAATGAACAATTCTCCTTTAAAATAAGAATTTGCGTATATTCAAGCTTTGAGGGTAATTAATAGACTGAATAATCCAGAAAAATTACAATTACACAACTTACTAACTAACATTGGGATGGTGAATACAGAGTAATCAGCACAAACTGTTGTTGGATAGTGGGTTGTCACTTAGTCAGTCCCGTATGAAAGTCGTATGCAAATCAGTTTAGAGCAAACCAGAGATTTATGAGTATTTGACATTTCTTACGCAATGATAGTATTAATTGGACTATTAGATAAGATATTATTGTACGAGATTTTGTCGTGGACAATTTAGTGGAAAACTAAAGAAAGTCATTTCCAAATGCAGACAATGCCTGACAACAAATAAAATGAGTCCATTAATTATTTCAATGTTCTCGTATGGTAATTGAAAACGGAGTAAGTGTAATGGCTTTTTGTCGTAGTATTAGAAATTGAGAGGGAAGAGTCATAAAGACAATTGTTATTATAATTGTTCGTGTCTCTATCGATTACATAGAAGATAATATATATAATAGTCGACATAACACTAAATATATATCTCGAATCTTTCATATTTGGCAACCTTGATATATTATTCTATAATACTAATATATTATTCTGATATCGGTATAATACAATATACCGAATATCTCTTACATCCCCTCAAACTCATGGTAATTTCTCAAAATTTCCAGGGGTTTGCCAAATACGTAGTAAAGCAATTCCATTATTTTGGATGAAAATTATGGGACCAACCAACTTTATTTGATATGATAAGAAAAAGATTGATAATAGTATCCACATTAATTGATTTAATATATTGGAGGACATTGTAATTTAGCACTACCTATATTTCGATTATTAGTTACTTGTTGCTTTTGGCATAATGATCGACCGAAAAAATGGCACTTGTATATAAAACACAATAATCTCCCTTTACATGATATATGACTCACCATCCGCTAATTTGTTGTCCTTTCATTTTGACACAAATACCCAGGAAAAAGTGGGGGACCATATGTGGTTTACTTAGTGAATGACAAGTAGAAAATAATTTTATTAGGTGATCAAATTACTCATAGAAAACTTTTCAAATGTAAATAGGACAACAATTGCCTGAGATAACGAGTATTATGTTAATTTAAGACTATTCTTGTCCAAGTAAGTTCATGTTATTAGTTATGGCTAGACAAATAACACACATTGCATCTTTTGTACGGTTAACTATAATATAATTCGAGAATCCCTAAAAAACAACTAATTTTGGAGGGAGAACCAATTGATTGCAAAATGTGACGATGGAGATAAGTTTGTAGTCATTGAGTCCATGATCAAGATTAAGAGTTAAAATCATATTATCATTGTTATAGCGACTAGCACGTAGAAGATAGGCGTAAAGGGTTAGGGATGTGTTGTAGCAAGAATAATTTGATTAGCATGTGCGAAAACGTTAATGAAAATAGTAAAAGTAGTTAATCAGTAGTACTAGTTTAGGGAACCACTTTTTACCCAATAGAATCAGTAGAATAGATAATGGTATACATGTGAATTTATTTAAGCAGAAATCTAGCATTTAAATTTATACCAAAAGTGGAAAAAATAGAGTTGGGTGAGTATTGAGTAAAAATAGTCAATGTTTGCACATATGGACTGCACATAGCACAATAGCAGATTAGCAGTGCTATACTGTTATTATCCTAAACAATCATCTTCTACCTTACTTGAATCACATCCATCCATTTTATACATGTGAATCAAGTATCCAGGACCACTGTCCAAATGTGGAAACGCGTTTTAGGGGTAACCTGCCTAATTAACTACACGTCCCTTTCACTCAATATGTATGCTATTCGCCTATTCATTCATCACACTACGCCTATTCCAATGCCTCTATTCTTCCAAGTATTGTACCAACTAGTTCATATTTTTTGAAGATGGGCACTGTCGATCACAAGCTGAAAATGATAGTGATTCTCTCACAATATGCAAGAGGGGAGGGCAAATGGAGCCTCTCACTTGCATATTGTAAGAAGGTCACTATCCGTCTTTAATTTGTGATGGATAGATAATGTCCATCTTCAGTGAGACGAGCTGTATTTTTAGTCCGACCTACTGTTTTGTACCTTGTTATGGATCTTAATAATCTAGTATGTTCCCAATCACACTACTAAAACTTGTTCTGTTGTTCATGAATATGGTCGAACGAGTTTTGTACCTTGTAAGGGGAATTACGGAATCGTAATATTTTACCATTTTCCGTCTTACCTGAGATTTTACAGTGGCTGAATAAACTGTACCAGTAACTAGTGTTTATAACAAATTAGAAGCTACTAGTACTACTATGTAAAAGCTGATAAGTGTGGACTGTAGTCATAAAGTCCAAGAGCAAGCAGGTGCATACAATATTGTAACATACTTAGGAGTAGTAAACATACTTATCATGTGAATTGAGTAGCCAAACATGTAGGGTAACAATTAAGTACAATTTGTTGATAGTGCTGCACTGCTGCACTATGGCTCAGCCTTTGCAAAGCCAACAAGCTATATGTTTTTTTAATAAACAAAAAAAGAATTAGAAATATTAGAGCAACAACCACCCATGTTCCTGTTTATGATGAGATCAAATCAATATCAATATGGTTCTCAAGTAAAGTCCCAGATTGTATTTCTCTTTACCATATGCTGCTGTAGTCCACTAATCAGCAATCGTCCATGTTAAATCATTCTCAAATATCCAGTGACATACTTCTATCTTACCCGGACTAGAACCCAGTGCCAGGAATGCTCCATGGGTCGGACTCCACACGGACGTGTCCAAGTGACATATTGATATCCCGTGATTGATTTTCGCCTTTGTTTTCGGGTCATGTATATCCGCTTGGTAGACCCGCACTTTTGGGACGGAGTGACAGTAGTATAGTAAGTATGGAAACAAGCTCTGGTGACAAGATACCGACTTGGTCACTTTCCCCCCATTAATTCCACTCACTTTCCCAATCAAGATGTCTCCTTTGGACCCGTTTACGCTCTGTGTTGTTCGGGGCTCAACAGACCGACCCAAAACTGACACTGCGAAATCAATCATATCCTCAATAGACCCTACACATTTCTTCGTCTCACCCGGACTGGGAACCCGCTCACATTCCTCCACACCGGACCTCAACATCTTCTCCATAGACGAGTTATCAAACCCGTGGAAAACCTCCTTCAATTGAGCCAATTGGGCAGAAGAGAAGGGTAATTTGGTCAATATCCCCCGGGGCAAAAACGACCTTTTGGGCATTTTATCCCTAATATCCGGCATTGGCATGACATTACCTTCCTTCAACTCGCTCTCCCTGAAAAACTTGCCTGGCTCAACCCACTTGTTTTTGACCATTTTACCCTTGACCAAACTATCACTCACACTTCCACTACTATCACTCCCATTCTTGTAATTGGCAAAAGTGATGCCTTTCTTAGCGTACGCCTTGAAATTACTGTTCTGCCCATACGACTGAAACCCGACCTTCTGCGCTTTGGCACCCTCACCATACCCGGTAAAATTATCTGAACCCACATTAAAACTATCACCATATTTAGTAAAATCAACCTTCTCAATGTTGGAATCTTTACCGTAAGAGGTAAAAGCATCATCCCCAACATTAGACTGATCTCTATAACTAGTAAAAGTCTCAACCCCAGCATTTCCACCATCTCCATACCTGGTAAACTTATTCTGAGGCACATTACTATCGAACCCGTACGAGGTAAAACTATTATTACCGGCATTCCCTGTGAGCGAGTAGCCAGTGAAGGTAGACCCCACGACATTAGAAGTCTTGCCATAGCCAGCGAAAGCGTTAGAAGCCCCATTTCCGTTTTTGCCGTAGTTAGCGAAACCCTGATCCCCAGCATTGGCTGATTCGGAGTAGGAATTAAAGTCATTAGCCCTGCCATTGGCCTGGTCGGAGTAAGAGGTGAATTGCATTCCGGGAACATTCACTTCCTTGGCGTAAGAAGTGAACTGGCCAGTGCCGCCGGTGGCCCCGGCTGCGTAGGTGTTGAACGTCTGTGAAATGACGTTTCCACCTCCGGCGTAGTTGGTGAAGTCGTCATTGTGACCGGCTGAGTCACGCGAGTAGCGGCGGAACGAGTCGAGTGGCTCGTTTTCGTTGAGTGAGTAGTTTTTGAAGTCGTTGGTTCCGCCTGCGGCTACGGTGGCGTAGTTGGTAAAGTTTTGGTCAGAGTACGCGGCAAACTTGTCGTCGCCGGACTGTTTGGCGAGGTTGGTTGTCGGGTTTGAGAAACATATAAGGTTAGCGAGGTTGCAGAAGGTGGAAAGGTGGGAGGAGAGTGAGTTAGTGGAAGCGAGTTGAGCGAATCGGGCTGAGTCGGAGGCGGTTAGTGGTGATGCTTTGTTGATTAGAAAAACGGGTCGAGGGACTTTGTAGATCTTGTTGTTCCAGTACCGAATGGCCGCAGCCTTGGGCGTAAATGGGTTTTCTTTCGACGTTGCGGCCGCCGTGACCGCTACCTATATACATTAGACACAATTAAAATGAATAATGAGTAAAATTGAATGAATGTTAAAACATTGAATGATGATGGGTAGGTAGAAAAAACAAGAGTAAACAAACAGCATTTCTGGAAACTGAAATGAGAAGAAAGAACTTACATGGGAGGTTAAGAGTAGAACAAGGAAGGCGATAAGATGGAGATGTCGGTCCTTCATTTAGAGTGAGTGTAGTTGAGAGAATAGGGATAGGGAGAGAGAGAGAGAGAGAGAGAGAGAGAGAGAGTTAAGAATGTTGGTGTGGGTAGTTTGGCTGGAATCCAGATTTTATAGAACACAGATAAAGAGTGTTTCTCCCTTTAATATTTCCTTTACTATACCATGGGATTTCGAATTTAAAACTCAATTCCACGCTCATTATAATTATACTCACTTTTATTTCTTATTTTGTTAAATTAAGGCGCTCGATCTTCCAATCTCCGAAAATGCTTTCTCGATAATTTATTTTACAAATTATTTATGTCGAAATAGTTGGAATATTGTTGTCTTCCTTGGTCTAATTTGAAACGCTTTTAAACGTGTTGTAAGTTCTTGTAATTCTGGTTGATAGGCGACGAAACGAATTTTCTTAATTGTGCATACAAAACTACTACACTAAATGCGGTCTCCCAATTATCAGAATTTTTTGGCTTAATTTATTGTGAAACGTTGTACCTCACACAAGTAAACTGTCTTAGTTTTGGTAAAATCAGTTAGGTTAACCATAAGAAAATAATAATTGTGGATCCTTTGTTAAAAAGATGCTGAAAAGTATTTTTTACATTAAAATACTTGTTAACTTACACTAATAGTTATTAGCATTGTAACACCCCCTTCTTACCCGGCCAAGGTAATGGGAAGATGTTAACATTTCGGTTTCCCGAGGTATTACATATCATGACGTAATGTACAGTCTATTGATCGAATACGAAAGAGGGGGGTGAATTGAGTATTAAAAACTAGCCCCACTTTTTCGATTTATATGATATGTAATTAATTATTTGATCTTATGAATTAAAATCAACTAATTAATTTATCAAAGTAAGCGCAAGTAACGAAATAATGAAGAGTAAAGAGAGTAGAGAGAGGCACACGGATTTTTGAAGTGGTTCAGTTTCACACGTTAAAACCTACGTCCACTATTCTCGATTAATAATTCTTAGTACCTTTCTACGGATTACAAAAATTATCAACCCACCCGTATAATCAACACTATGATTATAACTCAAGGTGAGTATCGCTAAATACTATATACTATCTTACGCTAATAAGAAAGTACAATATAACTCATACAAATTCCCGTTAAAGAATTGTAAGCTTATAATGATGTAATATTATCCACTAACGTATATCACTCAAGCGATTGATAATAATTGATGCACGACTCTTTTGAAAAACAAACTCTAAAAATAATAAATATTTTGCTCAAAGGTTTGCTTTAAAACGATTTTGGACAATAATCACAAGTAAGTATGTAACGTGTTGTTCGTGTGATTTCGTGTGTTTTACAGTTAAGATGTGAAGGAGTATTTATAGTAATAGAATCATAGTAGATCTAAAACCCTAGCTTAATATTTAAGAAAGATATTTATCTTTAATATCATAAAATAATATTTGCTTATCTTTTAGAAATATCTTTATCTCAAAATATTATTTGGTTTATCTTATAGAAATATATTTATCTTTAATATCTCAAAATATTGTTGTAAAGATATAATAGAATCATAGATTAGGTAAACAAGGGAAACAACCTAAGGAGGCCGAAATCCCTAGTCTCACGAAACCCTAGGAGGCACGCAACCCTAGGTGGCACAATCCCTTGGTTTACACGAAACCCTAGATGACTCAAACCCTAGGTGGGCTTATTAGGTTAGCAACAAATTGAGATAGAATATATTAGAAACCCTAGGTAGCATGACAACCCATAAGTTGTATTACTAACCAATAGAATCTCATAAATATATTCTCTATTAAAACTTTTGAAAACATTTAAAACATTTTATTTCCAAAATCATGCATCAACATTTATCATCCAAAGTTATAGGTTAAAGCTATAACTTTGAACATAAAATCTCTCGAATGGAATAGTTACCGAATGACGACCTATACTATCTAATCTTCACAAAGATCTTCAGTATACGAACCATCTCTTCATCTTGATCACAAAGACCCTCCATCTCGAGTCTTGTGTTATTTGAGGTAGATCTTGCTTGAAGCGATTTTCTTTAAAGTAATGACTGGGTAGCTATAACTTCCATGTAAACTTCCAAAGTTATTCTTGAAGTTGTTATAACTTTGTCTCACATATTTTATCAAAGTTATGCCTGAAGTTCTTATAATTTTGATCTTTCTTTTCATAATTGTTGCTAGCTATAATAAGACTAAAGCACACAATTACACGCATATGATATATCGAGTAAAGCACATTATCACATAAACACATGTCATTATCAAAACAATAAGATAGGTCCAAGACGTAAATTCCAAAATGATTAAGTTACTTTATTCCATATCAAAAAAAAAAAGATACAGTTTAAAACTCCAAATCAATATACTACTCGACAAAACGACTCAATGACTAACTTTAAAGACTCAACTGATCAAAGTAACTCGAATTTCGTCCACGTCCAAACCCGTCATCACGAGCCCAACCAGAAAGCATCATCAATCAAATACCTGCTAGACAACTACTCAACATACGCCGGAAATATCATATAGATCATGGTAGTGTTACAATACAAATCCAACACACGGTCAGTCAACATATACATAATCAATACCAAGTGCATCGAAATACAATTATCACACATATCCGGTGCCATCAAGTAGCGCACCCAGGTGGCATCAACTAGCGCACCCAAACCATCAACCGCGATGCCATCAACTAGCACCCCCCGAGTCCAGGGCACACCGTAGGCAATATGGGCCCTACTACCGCAGCAGATCACCCCCAGACCTAGGTCATAACCACGTGCACTGTCTCTTCTATGGTGGGGACCATGAAGAGCGGCCCCCAGAGTCTATGGAGTGGTTCCCACTACCGTTCCATATAAACAACCACACCACACCAAACACCAATACAATTCACAACACAATCAATCATCCAAACCCCAATCACCATGTCAGAACCATAGCACAATATACATCTAAGAATCAGTCACATATACATCAACTGAGTAGGACTCGCCTACCTTTAAGCATTTTAAGCAATCATCGCCAAATAGCAATCCAACCATATGAAGTACCAACAATGGAGTCCGAAGACTCAGCCAAGCGCAATCAACAAGTAGGAAGAGAAATTGGCATTTCATCGAACACCTTGCCTACATTAACAATAATAGTACAATGACTACAAATTCTATCAATACTAGACTCATAAAATACTATCAACTCTCAAATAATAATGTACAACATTCCCCCCCTCATTTCTAGGCAAAACAACATCAATAGAATCAACTATATCAAATTCCCCCTAAATTATAACCTAGTAATAATAATATTGGTCAAGATAATCATAAAAATCTAACCTTTACAACATATGATAATCTAATAGCACTAATCTCATCTTAATAAAAAATCTAACACTAATTATAACTAATTACTCGTAATCACAACACAATCAATCATACCATCGATGTCAGGATACTAACGCCACCATGAAGAATCCACAAAACCAACTATCCGCCACCTCCAACATTAATAAGTCCACAAATCATCAAAATCCCTATCTGAACATCATGCGATGTTACAATCTACCTTCCTTTAAATGAACTTCGTCCTCGAAGTTCGCTCCTACTCAAACCATTAATTACTACCATAACCATTTATGCTTACCACCATACCCAAATAGCCCTAATTCATTCACATATTCCAAACCGATCCTTACCAATAACTACTACTACAAATCAACATCCACGCCTACAATAATACCGCAATACCGCAACCAACAACAATTCACTTAATTTACCAAACAATCGCAATACACTCTAATTAATTCGCGGATAAAGATACCACCTCTAATGGAAAACCTACTCTCCTCAAAACCGATGCGATTTGTGTTAACCTAATTCATCATTAATCCCTTATCTATTTCTCTTATTTCCATCATCCCGTTTACCTAGATCGATTAGTACTATAATACCAATGCCGTATATTATACCTCAATCTCAAACACCAATAATTCCCCACACCATCTAGATTCACCAAAATCCTAATCACGAAGCACTAGCTCAATCCTCATCATAACCATGCCACAACATTACTCTAAATTTTCGCATATATCTTAACCTCATAAAACACGAACTAAAATCTTTATCCATCCAAGAGATCCTCGAAATTTCCTTTTACCGCTATCAAACTCATCCTCATAGCCATGATATTCATCTTCCATACTCCATTCTTATAGGTACCCTAACCGGAATGAACCATTAGCAATCTCAAACACATCTTATCTCACTACTGGAATTTTCCTCGAATCCACTAAGCCAAATCATCCCAAATCACAAGCCAAGGTACCCCGACAACTATGCCTTATCACAAGACCTCAAGAAAACAACAACATAACAATTACAATTAATATTCAACACCCGATAAATTATACGCTAAGACTAACAAGGAAAAGCTAATAAAACGACAATAACAGAAAATGCAACATCTTCCCATATGCCATAGCAAAGAACAACCTGAGTTCTCGGAACTCGACCCGCTAGTTTGCCTTATGAAACCCGCAGAACTGCACGATCGTTACACTATGCCACCACACGACTAACTATATCATACGGACCAATGGAATCACCAACCATGACCATGGAAGCTTTATCCGCTATACACATGATGTCAATACTACATCATAGACTGTGGACTCAAAATAGGAGTAACTAACTAATATCAATCTAGAATACTCATGAGAAGGAAGCTAGATTCACACAATTCACATGCAACATCCTAACACACGCAACTATAATTCTTTACTGACTCATGCCCAAAGCTCTACACTCTCTTACAACGATATACCTCAAAATACGATCCAGACGGTCTCGCCTGAACGGTAATACTCGGACCCAAACCCTGGGTTGGGAGCGGTCACTCACGGTAGCTTGCCAGGCTGTGTACATGGCCCACAGATCAACACATGTCCTTTCTAGCGCATTTTTCCTCACTCATGCGCATCCCGTGAACCTTCCTAGGAGGTCACCCATCATAAGACTACTCTCATTTAAGCACACTTAACTTTTGAATTCTTTTGCGTGGATAACCAGAAAAGGCACTTTGTTGATATGTGTAGTACTTTCAATCTTATTAAGCACTAGTAAGATTTTTAGTATATCAATAGACCTCTTAAGGGGTTAATCCATGGATAGAGTATTACACACCCACACTTTGAGAACACAACGTCCTCGTTGCGCCATGAAGCATCTGACCGCAACCATGCATGTAACACGCCCATAAGCCTTATAAGACCTCCCTAGTACCTCGGGATGCTACCATCTCGGTTGCCCGAGGTAGTACATATTAAATAGCCCATAATAGAAAAATACTTTATTAAATCAAATGTTTAAACCAAAGTTACATCATTCCAAAATCCAGACACACCGTCGTAAACAATAATTCAACTGATAAAATAAAGATAAATGAATGTAATGTCTAAGACTCTAATCATCATTGCGGAAGCTAAGACTAAACAACGACGATCCCAATAGATTCCCCCAAGGCAAGCTCATCGAATTACCTGCTGATCACCTGCTCACCATTATCCAACGGAGCACAGCAATTTTAAAAACATTAAACGAGGTCAGTAACAATATAAGCCGATCAATGTACAATACAATAATAACATCACTGACAGGGTTGTCGCATACCCTAATCAAAGATAAATAACCCAAACTAGGCTAACAACAAATTAATGTAATTAGGGAAGTAAGGGGTCGATCTCGGGGAGACGGGAGATACTTGTGAATAGTTATGGTTAGAACTCTATCTTGTACGATTAGCAAATGTTTGTCACTAATTAATAAATGCTATAATAAAAATGATAACAATACAATAAAGAAAAGGATCTAGGGATCGGGGTTCACATGCTAATCAATTTAAAAGCAAAGTTGATTACGGGTTTAGAAAAATCATAGTTGTCCAAGTCTTTAAATGGTATATTCCTTTCGGATTCATACCGACTTTTTAACGGGTCCTAACGTCTTTTCAGCCTTGCTAGGTCATTAAACTATTCCTGCCAGTCCTTTAATTTTCATCTCGACTCTCGCCCTTGAGACGGAAATTGACAAGTATAAACAATTGATTAAGGCCTTAAATCAAAGTTTATCACGAGATTCAATTAAGAAATAGAGACAACAAAGAACATTTCTACCGAAATCAATTTATACTTATAAATTAATTAGAAATGTTAACCCTTCCCCTAGAACAAAGATTACTTATGCATGATTAACAACGAAAGGGAAACTAAGATTATAAAACTAAGAATGATAAACATGATGAAGGAAATACTGAAAGAAAATGAAACTATAATGTAAAAACGAGAATAAAGATTACCGGAAAGGATGAGCAAAGATTGAAATGGAATAAGAACTTGAATAGGAAATGCAAACCCAGAAACTTGAGTTCCAATTACAAGTAGAACCATACAATTGAAGAAAACTTAGAAGTAAACTAAACTAGAGAAAACTAAAACTAAACTAAACTAAGAAAGATGAGAGAAAGAAGAAAAACTAATCTAATATAATGTTGTAAGGAGGCTAGGGTTTTTGTACATATTAGTTGTGTGTGATGCATAGGCTATTTATAGGGTTGAGAGGCCGCCCAAATGCGTCCGGATTCATACCCTAGACAACCTAATAAAGCACTCCATTAAGGCTTGGTAGAAGAAGAGCCAAGAAGCGTTCATTAGCAGACATACCCGATCGGGTTTTTGGATCCTCGATCGGGGATTTTGTCTGTTCAGAACTTTGACTTTCGTTTGATCTTCCCTTGGTACGTGACTTTATCTACCTTGACTCCATTGACTTTAGATTCGAACGGGGACGTAACTAACACCTCTTGGGCCTCATTTCCTCCCCTATTTGAGCTTGATCATGCCCCCAAGGGTTAAGGGTCGGTGTGACACCCTCAAATTTGCGGAAAGATAAACAAGTAATTTAAATAAATAAAAGATGAGAATACGTTTCTAATAGGTTCACTTTAGTGAAAATCGGTAAATTTTAAAACCGGAACCTACTATTAAATATATTATCATAAACAAAGGTGTCTTAAAACACAAAGGTTCATAATCAAAAGGAAATAATATTATACATAAGAATTATCCAAACGGGGACATATCTCCCGTATAAATACGGAAATAAAAGAGTGTATAATAATATACAATCCTAAGAACCGAATATAGGTCCAAGGTAAATACTTCGCTCGCTAGCTCGTCAATGTACCCAAGTATGCATCACAAACATGCCAACCGCATTAAATATAAACACGGAAGCCACAGTCAGTGGGGAGTAACTCCGAGTTCTCCCAGCCACGAAATGTCGAGTTTAATAAAACATGAATAACATAAAAGAGATGTAAATGGAAAATACAAAGCTTTAACATATATAATATGCTTTTCATGTTATGAAACAAATAACTAACATATAACCTAGCATATGAAACAACCTATACCACGAGGTAGGGAAGTTAGTATTTTAGCTCAGAGGTTACATTTAAAACATGGCCATGATACTCTCGACCCTAATCATACAAGCTATCATGTGAATCAGTTAACAACCTATACCACGAGGTAGGGAAGTTAGTATTTTAGCTCAGAGGTTACATTTAAAACATGGCCATGATACTCTCGACCCTAATCATACAAGCTATCATGTGAATCAGTTAACAACCTATACC
>JAIUZE010067821.1:0-20979 GCA_022085475.1 Heliosperma pusillum | reverse complement strand
TTCTAAACCTTCCTAGTCTCCACCTACATACAATTAGATAATAAAAAGATGAATATCATTCACCTTGAGAAAGACGGATAATTTAAAAAGCGAGAAAGACGGTAATTTTATTACCAATACGGATAGAGGAAGCTAAGAGGGGAAGAATAAGATGAACTTACGTGAATTTCAATAAGAAACGAAGGAGATACGGTGATTCAAAGATGGATCAAAATTGGAGGCAAGGTTTTTGGTGTTTATGGTGAGGAAGAAGAAAGGGTTTTGGTTTGTGTTAGTGTTAGAATGAATTAGGTTAAGGTTAGGAGGGAGTATAAGTAAAGGGTGAGTCGGAAAAGTCAACAAAAAGTCAAAGACGGCTCAAAAGTCAAGAAAAGTCAAAGACGACTTAAAAGTCAAGAAAAGTCAAAGACGACTTAAAAGTCAAGAAAAGTCAAAGACGACTTAAAGGTCAAGAAAAGTCAAACTCGCCTTAAGACGGGATTCTCATGGAATCTCGCGGAAATTCCAAATACGAACTCGGAAATTCTAAATTCGACTCGGAACATAAAATTCTATATTAAAACTTAAATTTGCTGAAAAGTATCCGTAAAATATTTTCACTATAAAAATATGGTACATTTCCGGGTGTTACAATCACCCCACCTTTTAAAAAGTTTCGTCCTCGAAACTTGAGAGTAGGAAACAAAAGTATCAAAGACAAGAATCGGTTTACAAAAACAACACAAAAGCTTTTACTAGGGAAAACATTTATGAAATGATGTTCTTCTAGAAAACGGTTTAAGGAAATTTTTCATAAGTGTGAAACTTTACTTACGGATCTCAAGAATGCTCGTCGCGAACGAGAACTCTAATTATCCAAAAAGCAAAGTCGAAATAGTGAAATCGAAATTCAAAACAACGTTAGTAAGTGTGGGACTAGTTATCAGACGTCTCCAATAACAAGTGCAAACATCCAACCAAACGCAAAATCCAAATATAAAAGCAAAAGAAATCCATTTTCTCCAAAAAGAGAGTACAAAATCCATCTTTAGACTTATTTGAAAAGTTAATTTAGAAATACAATATGGAAATTCGAAGGTTTTCTCAAAGATAAAGTCAAAATAACACGACATTACACGTACATAGAGCGACTCGAACATAAAGTTCACAAATCACAATAACAAAATATATACAAAACACGCAAAAACGAAACAAATCGAACTCTTAGGGATAGGAAGAATCACGATGAAGTCGGCACGAAGATCTACAAGAACTCGATAGTACTAACTCTACTGATACTCTAATCCTCAAGAGAATGCAATTTACCCAATTTGCAACTCATCATTTTAAATCATCAGAATTCCTACAAAAATATTCCATAATCACGAAACTTCGAGTAACAAATCCCAATTATTCGAATCCAATTAGAATCTACTAAGGTCCATCGGCACGGTAGACTCCACAACTAATAATCCACAAGAAAGATTCATTACGCACACTAATCTTCTTAGTTTCATCAAACTCTTACTAGAAACTACCAACAAAATATTTATCTATGGAAACATGATCGTTAACAACCACAAAGTAAAGGACTTACCATGAAATCCTTTAATCTAATTTACTTCAAACTCATTATCCTAAATTATTAACAATGAACTTTCTCATCTTCAAAAGTTAAAACACAAATCCTCAAAAGAGATTAGTCACACAATCTCATTTCACTTAACTTTTGCCAATCATAGGGCAATGCGACCGTAAATCAATTTATTTGGCTCCTTCAAACTCTCAATACATCGGTTTTCGCTTATGACAATATTCCTCAAGTTTGGTCATCCCATCCAAATTCCACAAGGTAATTATTCCCGTTAGGGTCCAACATTTAAAGACCACAATTTCCCAAGTAACACTTAAAGAATCACTAAAATTCTTAACCACAACTACCAACTATCATTATGTATATTTCGATCCTCAAAACGATATTGCAACATTAAGCTTTCGTAGTCTAAAACCACTAGGAGAGTTTCATCCTAAGCTTATCCTCAATTCCTTATAATCATCTAAACATGGAACTTGCTTAAAAGGACGATAGGTACCATATTGGAAACTTCTTCAAAACACACCTACTAACCTTATGTTAGCTAATAAGGAAACTAGCTCACAAGAGAGTAGGGATAAAAGAACATGATACAAGGAACATTAGGAGGCAACATCAAAAGACTATGATAAGAAGGAATTAAAAGGCGAAAGCGAAAAAGGAAAAACGAGGTTGAGGAAGAGACAAAGCAGATAGTAGAGTTATGAAGATATCTGAGTAAGAAAGAAAGTACGAGCTTGTAATTTCTTAAAGATCAATCTTGACAAAAAAACATTCAAGAATGGAAATGAAAAGGAATGATGGCACGTGTAAGGGTTTAAGATTTAATCCACAAAGTTTCTCCTTTCAGACTTAGGGTGATAGTAAAGCAACTTAATTATTCCTTTACAAAGGCCTCTTACAAGGGACCATCATACCACGTACAATCATCAAAGTAAGGTACACCTAGATTTGATAAATCGACTACAACCCAATTCATCCACCCTTTCATATAACACGGATTCCCAATTGCGGAATTGAAACTCAAGCATAGTAACATTCTCTCAACTCCATAATTTGACACATTCCCAAAGGTTTCAAAAACCGAAGAACCAATAAGGAATTCTCCATACTAATCTCTTTTCAACTCCTAAGCCACAAAGTAGAACACCGAACAAAACGTCATTATCAACATAATATAGCCCACGAGTTCATTATTAACAAAGTACAACCTCAAGTCAGACATCATCATTAACGACCCAAGGTATTTCCATCCTAGATCACATCATCGAATCTCTCTTATATCTAAAATCCTCAAGAAATATGGTTCAACTTACAACGAAACCTTACTACTTCAAACGAGTCTCCGATACCATAAGATAAGATCATATCTTTAAATCCAAGAACTATAGCCAAATGCTTTTCCACCAAGCCTATAATCACAAACACACAATAGGAAACCACAAGACGTCACTTAACCTCAAAAGTATTTCGCACTTCAAGATATCATTCTAAACCTCTTATTTACACCAATTAGACATATCATAAGCATGGTCTTCAAAACAATACTAAACTTCTAAGTCCAAAAGACTAAATTACTAATGAGTTGAGAAGTCATAACCAACTCATTCAACCTTACACCATCGAATATCATGAACTATTTACACACAAGTCATGACAAGCATCCATGATGTGCATATTTTATATGCACATTTACACACTTATTCGCCCCCATTTCAGTCTTACTTATAGCTCATTTGAGCCGATTTCATGTCATATCCCTCGCCTATGCTACTTTGGTATGTTTTGTTCCTCAATTGCAGGTTTAGGACTTCTCGGGGTGCTTTTGGATGCATTTTGGATAGTTTGAAGGGAAATAGATTGAGTTCTAGATATGTGATTGAGGCGATTCAAGTTTGATAAGATAGATCTCTTTCTTAGCTTCGAAATGAGACCAAGAACGCCAAAATCCGCCAAGTAACGAAGAAATGGCGGACGTTTTAAGTTCAGTGCGCGGTGCAGGAATTTCACAGTGCCACCGATCGGTGATGCCTCGCACTGATCGACCAAGGGCCAATTGGCCTACCACCGATCGGCAGAGACATCCTGGGGGCCCTTTCCACTTCTTCCTAAGCCTTGTGGACACTTCATACAAGCCCACCTATCGGTGGGAGCCCACATCTACCTTGAACTATCAAATGAAGACCTATAGAGGACAACTTAAGCCCACACCTATCGTCAAGACCCATTCACCGATCGGTGGGCTAGGACACCGATCTTACACACTTCTTGAAGCCCACTCCGATCGGTGGGCTAGGACACCGATCGGCCATGACAGCCCACTTTCGTTTTCTACCTCTCTAATCTACTGGGCAAGCTATTGAGCAACGGTACTGAAGCTTTCTGAAGCCCAAGTCACTCAGAAGAAACATCGAAGCCCCAAAAGAGAAAACCTAGCTCTATATGAAGGGGAAGTGAAGAGAGTGAGGGGTATCTCTCCCTAGACGCAAGATCCCTTGTCACGGATTGAGCTTCCGCTCTAAAACACCATTTTAGATTATTGTTTTACATTTTAGTCGATTAGTTTTAAGCTTTCGTTCGTTTGCAACATTATACCGATCGGCATAGCCTTTTACCGATCGGCATCCTCCTTGTTTTTGCCCTAATTCAGGTTCTGATTCAGTTTTATTTCGTTTTCTGTCATTTTCGTTCATGTTTGTACGTTTCTCGACTATGAATCTTGCCTTACCATCCTGTGTCTTCTTGTTTTGCTTAATATCTATCACCATGAGTAGCTAATCTGCATGCTAGGGCTAGGGTGAACTATTGTGGATCCGGGATTTGGGGGGTTCCAATTAAACCGTTTATGCATCTGAACCTATGTTTGATTTAATTGTCGTTTGACTGACCTAGGACGCTAGGTTATCATTTGTTTAGTGTATTTCCCCTGAGACTGACCAAGTGATTGGGAAAATAGACCTGACACCAATCGGCATAGCCTTATACCGATCGGTAGACATATAGGATAGTGATTTCTGTGAGACCGAACCAGTTATCAGAGTCGCTAGGGGTGGTTAGGAGGCCGAACAAGCAACTTTCTCACCCTTTAGACTGTTTAGACCTTGGCTCGACCTATCCCTTTGCCACCATAGTGAACCCGTTCTGCCCTAGTCTTCGTTTCATCTGATTTTCAGAAATTTACTTCGTTTTATATTTGTTTTCATTTATTCACTGCTTTCAATTTCGTACCTTCTAAACTCACCTCTCAACCTGATAAACCTGTCACCTTAGCAGAATTGAATATCGACCTAAACTGATTAGATACATCACGCCTCCCTGTGATCGACCTGGACTTATCACTAACTGCCCTAGTTAGTTTTAGTTTGGACTTATAAATATTGTTTGATAGCGGACTTAGAACGACATAAATCTCGCGCATCAATCCAGCATTAAAATCATCAAACTTATCTTACTACCTTTCCTTAGAGATACAACCAATCATCATTATAGGGTGAATTTAGATCTACACCATTTTCCTCAATACACAATTTCATTCTAACAATCACTAATATTCCACAAAATTCAAAGTTCTTCCGACCAAGTACAATATGCCACAAACAAAAGGGTAAGGTGTCCACAAAAGATCACATAAGGAAGTTGATGGTACAAATGGTAAGATGGATGAAACTATCAAGAGTAATTTCCAAGAGGCAAACAAGATGGAAGAGAAAGAAGCACTTAGATAGAAGGAAGAGAGCATAATACAATAAGGACAAGACAATTCATAGATGCGGAAGAAACAAACTTCAGTTAGGCTTGTCAATCTTCAAATCTTCTGTAGAGGATACTTCTTCTAGGTAACACATGATCCACCTTAAGACGGTAGATATAAATAAACAAAACACCACTCAACACAATCAACAAACAAGTTAGAACCTAACAAACATCAAGTACACCAAAGACTACCACCTTAGGTCCTTAAGTCTACCCCTCTCTCATTGATTATTTCAAGGTCAAGTAATTTAAGTATAGGGTTCACGTGTGTGCGTCGGGAGCGATAAAGCTCTGATACCAACTGTGACAACCCTCGCGAATGCGGAAATATAAAACAAACAAGCATGTGAAATATATAGCGGAAATAAGAAGTTTTAAAAACTTTTATACATGCAAGGAAAGAATACGAGGAGTGTCAAATATTACAAACTAAAGTACGAATTATACTACATCAAGAGACGAAAGTCTCTCCAAAATATTAACAAGTAAAAGTGTTTAGCATACAAGCTAAAATCGTCTAGAGGTGTTTCATCCAGGGACAACGCCCGCTAGCTCACACCCGAACCCAAAATACCACAAGCAAAAATCCATCCAATCAAGCAACCTGTTCATCCATGAAAAACATGAACGCCACAGTCAGTGGGGAGTAACTCCGGGTTCTCCCAGCCATATCACATTAAACGTACATAAAAGGAAATACAAAAGTACAATCATCATATAGAGATAATACATTTGAGATACATAAGGATAGAGAGGCCTCCAATAAAGTAATATAGAGGCATATGGAATCAGTCCGAATCCATCATGTTATTCAAGACTCGGGGAAGACCTCTTATGCAACCGAATACCTCACTAGGTCTTTGCATCTCACCATTAGCGGTATAAGTTGATTAAGCTGAGACTCGACAAACAAACCATGCCAAGTCATTAAATGATCAATCATATAATCATTCATCCAATCATAACGACACAATGACGACATCTCTCACGGTAAATGAAACGCACTAGCATCGTGTACATGGCAAGTATGATTAAAAGGCATCCACGAGATAAGACGTTTCCCTGAACGCATACACGATTCAATTCATTTCGTATATGTAGACTAATTTCCTCCCGGTAGGACGATGATAATAATACGGTCCTAGTCTAAACCTGGCCAGTCTCTCGGAATAAGACGTGTTCCGATTCGACATGTGGTAAGACGTTCCACATCCAAGACTCGGTCAATCATAGACGCCGAGTACCCCAAATTCGGTCAACCTTCACGAAATAGGCGGAAAAGAGCTTGAGACACATAAAAAAACAAGCGGTACGGCTACATGCAAATAAACACCACCCTCGCAAGTAACAACAACATTTGAACGGCCGGCTCGATCCAACCGCAATGCGTTTCAACTCCCAACAACGTCGCGTCTGGGCCCACTACACAATGCAATTAAGCAGTAGGGATAAAACCTCCTCGTTCCGCATTCCGCCTTATGACGTGGAGGTAGCCAAGCTAAATGAGAGTACACAGTCACAGAACAAATAGTGCCTCAAACCGTATCATTTGTAAAAACCGACTCAAAGTTGGAACATACCAAAAAAACCGTCTAACATGAAATAGGGAATCATCCATATAAGTTTTAAATATGATAACATTATCAATACATGATACATAAGCATTAGAACAATTTTATGAAGCATAATGAATAAAAACATAGATCACCTCTCCAAAACAACGTTGTTTGGAAACCAACGAAAACAAGGGTCCACTTCAAACGGTCATAACTAGAGTTCTAGACATGGGAATGCATAACTTCCAACTGGAGGTGATAGCTTATCCTCTTAAGGTTCTAACGAGATGTCACACGCCCAAAACAAGCAAGTAACGAAGGAGATATGATCATTTTACGAAAAGGGGTCAGTGCAGGAAAAATTCTGTCGGCAGTGTATGACGCAGCCTGCGTCACCACGATGCAGCCTGCGTCCTATTCGGACATGTATGAGTCACACAATCTCCACCATTTCACTTAAGGCATAACACAAGTATCATCTATCATCACAATTCATCAATACTCATATCAATTAACAACTAACAACAACCAACAACATTAACACAAGTCCTAAGCATACTAACCATAATCTAAATACGGTTTCTATCCTAGAAATCACATAAAACACGTAAATGATATCGAGTAACCCTTCACGTAAATGATATCGAGTAACCCTTCACCGTTACCTTTTCGCGTCTTTAAAACGGTTTCTAAACCTTCCTAGTCTCCACCTACATACAATTAGATAATAAAAGATGAATATCATTCACCTTGAGAAAGACGGATAATTTAAAAAGCGAGAAAGACGGTAATTTTATTACCAATACGGATAGAGGAAGCTAAGAGGGGAAGAATAAGACGAACTTACGAGAATTTCAACAAGAAACGAAGAAGATACGGCGATTCAAAGATGGATCAAAATTGGAGGCAAGGTTTTTGGTGTTTATGGTGAGGAAGAAGAAAGGGTTTTGGTTTGTGTTAGTGTTATAATGAATTAGGTTAAGGTTAGGAGGGAGTATAAGTAAAGGGTGAGTCGGAAAAGTCAACGAAAGTCAAAGACTGCTCAAAAGTCAAGAAAAGTCAAAGACGACTCAAAAGTCAAGAAAAGTCAAAGACGACTCAAAAGTCAAGAAAAGTCAAAGACGACTTAAAAGTCAAGAAAAGTCAAAGACGACTTAAAAGTCAAGAAAAGTCAAAGACGACTTAAAACGGGATTCTCATGTAATCTCGCGGAAATTCCAAATACGAACTCGGAAATTCTAAATTCGACTCGGAACATAAAATTCTATATTAAAACTTAAATTTGCTGAAAAGTATCCGTAAAATATTTTCACTATAAAAATAGGGTACATTTCCGGGTGTTACATGCATCCTTTATGTCGTTTACGTGCTTAATCTTGGATGTATCTAAATTTTCCGGAAGCCCCCACCTGCCTTGCAAGGAAGTACATACCTCATTCTACTTTGTTGTGAGTTGAAGGGACGGAGAAGGCCCGTTAATTGCCTCTCATCGGATTTTAGTAGTTTAGTTTAGCATAAATAAATAAGGGACTTGCTTTTGCTCACTTACTTACTCGGGGATATATTTAGACCGATTCCTGTCTTCATTCTCTTCTATTTCGACTTCATTTAATGCGTTTTAGCGTCGGTCTTATTGCATTTTGCCTATTATCACGCTTTGCTTTCATATCGTGAACTTCCGTCTCGTTTTATAGGAAATATGCCAAAAAAGTATGAGACGGGATGAGAAGCAAGAAACCGTCACTAAGCATATACGGAAAAGAAGAAATAAAAGAAGGTGAAGAAAAGAAATAAAGAAAAGAAGAGAAGGAAGAGGAAAGAGTGTCCTAGCCGGTCCAGGCCACCGGCAGCCGGACAGACCGGCTGGGGGAGCAGGCATAAAGAAGAAGGAGAAGAAAGGAAGAAGAGAGTCTTAGCCAGGTAGGCCACCGGCAGCCGGTTGACCAGGTGGGGCTTCTTTCACTCGACGAAAACTCAAATTTGAGTCAGAGAGCCCCAGCCGGTCCAAGCCACCGCCGGCCGGCCGGCTGGCTGGGACCCCCAGTCCGCAATTTTAACTTCCCCTCTTATTTTGAACCCTTTATCCCACCAACCTATATATACCCCTCTCTTAATTCGTTTTGGACACAACCCTAGACACAAAAACCCTAGATTTAGCTTTCAATATTCCTAATCATTACTCTAATCCCTTGATAATTAGCACTAATTACTTTACTTTTCTACTTAGTTATCTTTAGATTTAGTCTTTCCCTTAGCTATTGTTGCAGATTTGGGTTGTAATTTGATATTATAGAAGACTTTCCTTCTATTTATTCATCAAAGGTTGCAACTTTTATCAAAGTTTGGTACAATTCTTCTCTTAATTACTTCTACTAGTTATTTAATTGCATTTTCTTGCTCATTCTACTAGTCATCATCCTAAATATGTTTTCCTTTGTCTTTATCATGTTAAATTCTTCTACTTTAGTACCTAGTCTTAGTAATATGTGTGAGTAGTGTATTGCTAGGGTAGATGGGGGATTTAGTGTAGGTTTATGGGTCGATTATGGTATTTTGGTATAAAGATTAGGTCTTTTGGTAGTCTACTTGTTTTATGCACACAAGGTGTTTGTTGAAATGCTTGAATGAGTAATTTGAGTATTTTGTGTGTGTCAAGGGTGTTTAGGGGAAGGTTAGGGCGAGAACCCAATCAAACCTTAGGCTAGAGCTCGTCTTGCACCGAGAGATGGAGGCTTGTCTATTTCTCGTCTTGCACCGAGAGGTGGAGATACGTTTAGACTCACTATTAGACTTGTCTTACCCCTATCATAATTGACCTACACCTTTATTAATGAACCCATTCACCTTAGTTTCTCTTAATCCTTGTTTTTAATCGCAACCTTGCCTCTTTGTTAGTCTTGTTAGCATTAATCTTCTTCAACTTGCTTTTAGCTAGAATTAAACTAGAATTTGATTAAAGCGTCTTAAAACCATAATCACCGTCCCTTGGAATACGACCCTTGCAATTCCCAACGATAAATAGTTCGCTTGTGAGGTTAATTAAATTCATCATCAAGTTTTTGGCGTCGTTGTCGGGGACGGCAATATTGGATAAGATAGTTTAATTGATTTTAGGCTTAGTTCACTTGTACTTGTTTTCTCCTTTTGTCCTAGTGCATCAAGGTGCATTAGGGCCATTTGATTCTCTTTTGAGTGTATGAGTAAGTGTTACATCGGGCCACTCTTTCCTCTCGACCAAGTAATAAAGAAAACCTTTCGGGCTAGAAGAAGACAAGCTCTGTTCTAGAGGTGGGTTCTGGCTGTGAAGCCAGAATCACGATCAGTTAGTGTTCATTGATGATCTGCGAATTGTTTTTATTTATGACTCTAGTGAAAGTGATTTAATTAATTAAATTACAAGACTAAAACCCACTAATATGATTATTAGGGATCTAAGTCAAGGATTAACATCTAAATAAAAGGCTATGATAAAAGACGACTTATTATACAAAGAAAAAACTAATTAAAAGAAGTTTTGAAAAGATTTTGACATATTCCCGACATGAATCTTACATGAATTAAAAAAAGTACAAAATATGGGATTATTATACCCTCAGACTTACATGTTGACGAAACGAGATTAACTAAGTTCACATTTTAGCGATAGCTCAACTCAAATGTAAAAAAAGTGCCCTCGTAAGAGGATTAAAAATCGTTTAGTTAAATTGATTAAGTGTAGTGGTCAAATTGGTAGGTCAAAGCAAAACGAGACGGTTACCCAGAAGGATCTGAGCTTACGTGGTCGATTGATCAAGCACGTAGATGTCAAAATTCTTAGATCAAGGTCTAGAATAAAATGAGAGAAGAGAAGGGGGGAACACTCGCGTGCCTTGAAAGTGAGAACGAACGTCTCCTTTTATTGGGAAAAATCCGAAGAGTTTTAGAATAACTCGAACACGGAAAGAAATCTTGAAAATATTCCGGAAACAAGAAAAACAAGCTGAGGAAGAGGCCCAGCAGGCACTGCGACTATTGGAAGAGGCGTAGCACCTGCTGCGTTATTTCCCAAGCAGCTTCCTCCTTTGCAAGAAAAATTTATGCGTTTCTATTATGGAATTGCGGTTGATCTCGAATTCTTTCTAAATAAAATACGGATGTATTTTTACCAAAAAATTTAAGTTATGAAATATTAAAATATCCTGGAATATTCTCGAGCGTTCAGACTCGGTTTTAAGAGACGGTTTATAGAAAATGAATTGGTTCTTGACCCGGACTCCAAATAAACTCTAATGACTGTCAAAACGATCGTATCGGCGTGTAGATGACGACAAACGGGTAGACACAAGTATTTGAACTATCACTTGATGATAAACTTATGAACTGTCATAAATCTTTTCGCATACCAAACATGCGGCCCAATCATAACTGGGTGGTTGGCTGAAGTTGTAGAAACGAGGTATCTACAGTGACCATGTTTTCACGAGCTCCAAGAATAGTCCAATATGAAGCCGCATCCCCATTCTTCGACCTCAATATGAAGGAGGGTCATAATGTTAGCGCTCAGGTGCTCAAAATGATTGAATATGTTGAGATGCTCAAAGAGCAAGGAATAACGATTCCTGAGCCACTTATCATTGACCGCATACTTCACTCCCTAAGTCAGATCAAAGGGTTTGTCAACTTTAGGGTGACCTTTCACGGTTCACGAATTTTCTAATTTTTATGTTGTATTTGAAATTTATTCTTTGCAAGAAGTCTCAAAATGGATTTTTTCTACTTTCGTTTAGCGAATATTGATTTATGTTAGCCAAATTTTAGATTTTGCGTTTAGTTGGATGTTAGGACTCGTTATTGGAGACGTCTAGTGACTAGTTCTGCACTTATCAGCGTATGATTTTATTTTAATATTGTCTTTGCTTTGGAATGTTAGTGTTCTTGTGTGCACGACAAGAGCTATTTCGTTCCTCGGAGAGAGACTGACGCCTTCAAAAACTTTTCTTATACAATTTTGGAAAAAGGTCTTGTGTTTTTGAAATACCATTTCCCTGTAAATGTTTTGGATGTCAAATTTGATAAACCAATTTTCGTCCTTCTAACTTTTGTTTTATGCTTTCAAGTTTCGAGGACGAAACTTTTTAAAACGAGAGCTGATTGTAACACCCTCGATTTTATAATAATGGGTGTTTACTAAAGTCCTTAATTAAATAGAATTCTGTTTTACTTTTAATGGTTAAAATATTAAATCTATAATTTATGATTTCGTACCTTTAACTTAATTTAAATAGAATTTAGTTTAGTTGGGTAGAAACCGTCGCATTTCAGTCCTTTATGAACCCATAATCAGACTCTATCGAAAATACGAATGGGTAAATACACACCTTAAATATTGGGCCTATTACTATTCACCTTCTCATAACAAACCCATTATAAATCTCCACCTCCCTTCTAAAATTTCAGCTTATATCTCCTCCTTCCTCAACACCAGAAACTCCATTAAAACATCATATCTCAAAAACCTTAAGACGGATGTCATTTCTCTGTCTCTCAACGAAACTTCATGATTTTTACATAATTTTTCTCTTCTCATTCTTTTCTTTCTTTTCATACCATAAAATATCATGTTCCGCCAATAGTTTTTAACAACCATTTTTCTAGAAAAAATCTTAAGACGGACATAATTTCTTGGTTTCTTAACGGAATTCAATTTCGTTTAATGTTTTGGAATCCTCTCACCATCCTCCTTCTTTCTAGCTAATAAAAGACTCAAACTTTTAACTTTTTTTTAAGACCAATTTTCCAGAATTTCGGTTTGATTTTCCTAGCATGATAATCGTAATTAAAGAATGGAATTTTGAGTAGTTGGGTCAAGGAATCCGCTGGTATCGTCGGCTTACTTAAGGATTGCTTAATTGAAGTGCTAATAAGTTAATGTTGTCGTTTACTCGATATCACCTTTTTATGTGTATTCTATGTGTTTTAGAGTAGTATTTATGAGATAGACGAACTCTTTATTAGTTATTGATATGTATTGATCTTCTCACATGTTAGAAGTAAGAAATAATGAACATCGTTGGTTCTACAATATGAGTTTTTCTTATAAGGAGAAACTTAACTCGCCCGAGGAAAGGCAATGACCTAAGAAGCAACAATCTCGGGAACCTAGACAACACCAAAAGACCACGACACCTCCTGGAAGACCAAGGGCTAAAAGGAAAACCATAAGACACGTTTAGGTTTGGAAAGACATGATATTTAGGGTAACTAACACTAAAGGACCCAACCTTGCTTGGATACATAAAAAATATATTCAACTTGTATTGCAGGTGGTTGTGAAAGAAAATAACTTATGGTACCTTAATAGTGGTTGCTGAAGGCACATGACCGGAAACAAGAATCTATTTCTTTCACTTGAACATTTTAACGGAGGTAAGGTCACTTTCGAAACAATAAGAAACGAAAATTCATCGGTGTTGGTAAGATTTGTATATCTTCCTCTCATTTAATTAGTGATGTGTATTTAGTTGATGGTCTCAAGCATAACTAACTTAGTATGTCTCAATTATGTGGCAAAGGTAACAAGGTTGTTTTTCATTCGGATATTTGTCGCATCGTAATTGAAGGTACTAGTAAGGTTATACTTGAAGGACATCGTAAACGAAATGTCTATAAGATTGATTTGAATGATGTTCCTACTAACTCATTTTCATGCATGAAAGTAACGTAAGATGATCCGTGTTTATGGCACTAAAGATTTGGTCACATTAGCTCCCCTATCTTGAATAAGCTTAAAAGATGGGACTTGGTTGAAGGCTTGCCTAAAATCAAGTTTGATCAAGAGAAGATGTGTGACACTTGTGCTCGATGCAAGCATGAGAGATCATCTTTCAAACCTAAAAGTCTAGTAAGCACGAATCATGCCCAAGCAGTTGTACATATGGGTATTTGTGGCCCAATGAAGGTAAGAAGTAGAGGTGAATCCAGGTATGTCTTCGTTCTAGTTGATGATTATTCGTGGTATGTTTGGCCTATATTCATGCACTCTAAAGATAAGACTTTCGATGAGCTTGATTGCCTTATTAAACTCAATCAAAACAAATATAAGTCTAATCTTGTTTCAATTTGTACTGATCATGACACCGAATTTGATAATCAAGCGTTTATAGAATAATGTAGGGTTAATGGTGTAGGACATAACGTTTCTGCACCACGAACCCCACAACAAAATGGTGTCGTTGAACGTATGAATAGAACCCTTGAGGATATGGCTCGAACAATGCTCTTATGTAGTGGCCTACCTCAAACGTTTGGGCTGAGCCCATTAGTACTTCGTGTTATATTCATAACCATGCTATGATTAGGCCTATTTTAAAGAAAACCCCTTATCAAATCCTTCAAGGTCAAAAACCTAACATATCCCACTTGCGAAGCTATGGGAGTAATTACATTGTTCATAACAATGGATAAAATAGGTTAAGTAAATTTGATCCTAGGAGTGATGAGGATATTTCCATTGGTTATTCTGATCATAGTAAGGCTTTTTAAGTCTTTAACAAAAGAACTTTATGCATCAAAGAAAGTGCTCATGTTATATTTGATGAAAATGATTCATTTGATAACCCTATACATGATGAAGAGGAAAATGAAAATGAACCTGACTTCCAACTCTTGAAGAATGATCCTCCAGAACTAGATGAGGAAGAAAAGGAAATCGAAGGCACAACTGATGAGATTGAGGTTGTTTCAAATGATAAAGGAAAGAGAGCTGAAGTTATAGTTGATGATACTATAACTTCCTCTCAAAATAAGGAAATGAATACTAGTGAATCCAGGGTTATACCTACTTCAACTACAACCCTAAGATAAGATTCATGGGGAACTATCCTTAACTCTGAATCACTTGAAGCCTCGACCTCAAACTCAAATGAAGAAGTGCCTGAGAAATCCAAGAAAGGAAAATATAAAGATTCACATCCAATGAATTCAATCATTGGTAGTTCACGAAAGGGTGTTCAAACACGAAGATCATTGAACAAATTTTGCTCCTTTTATTCCTTCCTTTCCACCATTGAACCAAATAACATCAAGGAAGCCCTCACTGAACTAAGCTGGATCGTTGCCATGTAAGAAGAATTACTAAAATTTAATAGAAACAAAGTTTGGCACTTAGTTCCTAGACCAATGGAACGATCAGTTATTGGCACCAGATGGGTGTTTAGAAATAAGTCGGATGATACGGGAGTTATTGTGCGAAACAAAGCAGGATTGGTTGTTCAAGGATACTGATGTCAGTCGTTATACACCAAAAATAAAACCTAAGTCAACTAACTAAGAAGATAGCGGAAGTAGGGTCGATCTCCACATGGAGGAAACTAATTAACTGAAATCTAAATCTGCCAGTAACAATCTATGGGGTTTTGAAATGGTTTTGACTAAACTAAATAAGATTAAAGGAAGAAAAATAAAAATAGAAGTAGATATGCAATAAATCAGATAAAGAGAGAATATGCTAGGATTCGGTCCGCTGCAGTATCGGCATCTACGGGTCAACTAAGTCAGTCAATCTATCAATGAGAAGGGCAATGGTTTTCTCCTCTCGGTCTCAAACCACCCTAGGGATTTTCCTAATTAACTCTCGTCCTCTTAGGAGTCACCTATCAATTCTAAGCAAGCCTTCCCTTCCAATCTCTCGATCCAGGTCGGGGTTAACTACCTAGCCTAGTCTCCTGCGTGCACTCATTCGACTAAACCTCAATTAAATTGCTTAGACTGATTCTCATATTCAAGACTAACTAAAATAATCTATCCTAACATGCCTCTACTACAGTTTCCCTCATCCCAACATACAAGAGAATTAGCTACTCATGTTATTAACGATGCTAACTAAGACGATTAAACATATGACGATAGACATAATAAAATCGCAATTAATAAGCATGACAATAACAACGCAGTAATTAAAGAAGAGAAAACAGTGATTAAGACTAAGGCAAAGAATAAGAATAAAAGAGAGAAAAGAGGAAAGGAGTTTACAATCTTAGCAAATCCGGCGTAAAGAACAAATCCGACGTCGATAAACCCGAATGCAAACCAAAGATAAAGTTCAGAAACTTATGGAAGATTAATGCTAATGATTCCGAACCCTAATGGTTCTGAGTCCTAATGACTCCGAATGTGAATCGTTCTGAGTCCTAATGACTCCGAATAATGCTAATGACGACGAATAAGAGTTTATATAATTCAAAACATGACTCGTAAACCCTAATTAAGCTATGGACTAAAGGCCCAAGATAGATTCTACTCGATCGAGGGAAAATACCACTCGATCGAGGACTTTATTGGAGGAAATCACTTGATCGAGTAACAATTCTACTCGATCGAGCAACTTTTCAGCAGCAACCACTCGATCGAGCACAGGACAGCTCGATCGAGAGACTTTTCTCTTCAACTCTCCTTGATCGACCAAATATATAATCGATCGAGGTCTTTTGGCCTATCGTGCAGTGTTAGACATGGCTTTGGACTTGAATGCGAGCAGTTTCACGCTTTCCCACGCAAGGGCTTCTGTTCCGTTCCTTCCATTCTCCTAAATGCATGCAAATTGGACTGTTTTGGCTCGGTTTCCGCTACTACGCAGCTTGTACCTACAAAATAGTAATGATAGTACAAAGTAGCCAAATAGGGGCATATAGTGATATAATATCACCTAAATGACATAGAAATGCGTGCAATAAATGGACTAGAAAGTCTATATAAAATACCCGCATCAAACTTCCCCAAACTAAACCTTTGCTTGTCCTCAAGCAAACTAAATGCAGCTATATGGAACAAAATAAACCTAGGGGAATGGAGCAAGTCTCAGAGCTAGCCACAAGTCAATGTTAAACAGTTCAATGCACTCATTCAATCGCTACAAAGCTTAATACGAAAGTGAACGAATTTAAACAATCTTGGAAATAAATTAGACTTTCGACCTTGCAAGACTCAACCAAATTCGGACTCTCACAGGTCACTCTTCTCTCAACAAGCAAATGGTAAGTAAATATGTATAAGAAAGAGAGAAGAAAAATAGTTATTTGATGTATCAAGGGGGTTCAAGTTCCATCACTTATGCAAGAGCTTGAGGCTTAATCATTTGATGTTTGCTGATGACCTTTTAATTTTCTGTAAAGGAGACTTGAGGTCTATTTTTCTGATCATGGAGGGGTTTAAACACTTCTCTGTGGCCTCTGGATTGCATATCAACAATGACAAGTCTGACATTCTGTTGAATGGGGTAAAACCTGACACTGAACTGCTGATTTTGGAACATACTAGGTTCAAGAAAGGTTCTCTACCTTTTAGATACCTTAGGCTTCCTATGTCTCATAAGAGACTTACAAAGGTTGAGTGTAATATTTTGGTGGAGAAGATGACTGCCAGGATCAAAGGATGGAATAAGAGAAAGATTTCTTACACTGGCAGACTCACATTAGTCAAATCTGTACTAAGTACAGTTCAGAACTATTGGGCACAAATCTTTGTGTTACCTGTGGGTGTGCTGGATAAACTGAAAGCTTTGTGCAGGAATTTCCTTTGGGAAGGTGCTGAGAATTACTCAAAGGCTCCTTTAGTGGCTTGGAATTGTTTATGCAAAGGTAAGGATTATGGGGGGTTAGGGCTGGTTGATGCTAGAGTTTGGAATTGTGCAGCTGTAGGAAAGTTGGTGTGGTGGATAGCTCTGAAGAAGGACCACCTCTGGATCAAATGGATAGACAAAGTCTACCTTAAAGGCAGGAATTGGCAAACATACTCCCCCTCAAATTACAGCTCTTGGGCATGGAGGAAGATATGTGAAGTGAAGAATATGATGCTGCCTGCTCTGATTAGGGAAGATTGGATGAGTGCAGACAAGCCTTATACTATTGCTAATGGTTACTCTTGGCTACAGAGCAATGTAGAAGACACGAAGGGTTGGTGCAGGATTGCTTGGAACAGATTGAATGCGCCTAAGCACTGCTTCATTAGCTGGTTAATGTGGCAGAGCAGATTGCTTACCAAAGATAGGTTACATAGAATGGGGATTGATAATGATAGAATGTGTGTATTATGTGGGGAGCAAAATGAGGATCATCAACATTTGTTTGTTGAATGTAAGTTCACAAAGGATTGCTATAACCTAATGGCTCATTGGATTCAGGTAAATGCTCAGGTTTTCTACAAAGCTGACAGACTACTTAGCATGAGGAACAAAACTGGTTTTCAGAGGAAGGTTTGTTGGGCTCTAATCTCAGCATTGCATTATGGTATCTGGAGAACTAGGAATGTCTGCAGGATGGACCACTTTGTTACTCGGCCAGGGACATTGGTGGATCAAGTTAGAAGTGATATGAGATTGAGGTTGTTAAATGTTAAACTTGGGAAGATCTCAAATAGGGATATTAGTTGGTGTAGAGAATTGAAGTTGATGTAATTAGGCTTTTCATGCTTAGATGAGTCATGTTTAGGAGCCTAGCTCAAGTTGTAATTGACTTTTGATTGATTTATAAAATTCTTACATTGGTACCAAAAAAAAAAAATGATCAAAATTATGTGACAATTCCTAAATTACTCACAATAATTCCAATCAAACATAATCCAATTTAATTCATATTATCGTATAATATGAATTAATCCAACATTATTTTAAACTATTTTAAAATAATTGGGTATCCAATAATTGTGAACTTTTTCACAACAACAATCATACATTATCAATATAATGCATAAATAAAAATTCGGCCAAATTAAAAAAAAAAACCGAATCAAATTTTTTTTTTTTATAAAACAGCCACGGTATTATTTTTTTTTATTAAATAATACATACAAATTAAACATTTTAATTTGATGTTGCTAATATTACAAGATCGGTACAATTATCAACATTCAATCATTATTAAACATTGATACAAACTAGATGATTAAATTTAACATTTTAAAATGAATATCTAAATCATGATTAAATCGATTATCTTAATATTTGACTAATCATAATTGATTTATACATCATTAAAATTAATGAATCATGATGCAAAACAACAATTTAACATCATGTATGCCGAAAATATATAGCAAAAACAAATGTTCATAAACATTCAAAACAATTTCCATTTACATTTTAATTTAATTCTTATTAAATTAAAACATCTACAAATTTATCATATTGTCATGTTAACATTTTAAAACAACAATATCAATAAATCAAAATGAAAACAAGAATAAAAAAAAAATATACACGGCTAAAAAAAAAATTTGAGCCAAAAAAAAAAAATTTCAGAAAAATTTTAATTTCATATTTCATCATTTATGAAAAATCATATAAAATAATTTCGTAGCCTAAGCTCTTATACCAGTTGTGAGAAATATCGGTATATTTCACCATGAAATTTAAGGATTATAACGAAATTTTAATATATGAAATATAGAGTCATAAACGAAATGCATAATATAAAACATAGATATTAGAATCAACCTCCGGTCCTAGCAATATGGCCTAAGAACAAATATCGAGATCGATATTCTCCTAATCGTTGCACCCAAGATGCTCTGAGAAATGCCTTTTCTTCTTGCTAGAATGAATACCAAAACTTACTCCTCAAAATTTTTGTGTGAAAAAAAATGATAAGAATGTAGAGTAAGAGTTTATATCAATCTCTTCTACTCTCATTTTGACCGTCCAACAAGTAGTGGAGAGAAGAGAGGACTTTTTTTTCTCTACCTGTTTTTCGGTTGTTAGCCTTTTTATTTTAATGTATAAAAATGTGTATGTATTATTATTGTCATTTATGTTGTCACATATTAATTAGTCCATACAACATTTTGCAGTCGATTTATTAATACCGGTTTGACATCATTTATTATGACAATATCATATAATATATACGTCAACTATAAATATCGTATATTTATAATTTGCTAATTAAATATAACAGTTTATATTTAATTACGAATTAACATTTAATTCGTTTAAGCTTACATCATTTAATCAAATTAAATAATTACATTATATACATCAATTAGATATAACAGTTTATATTCAATTACGAGTTAACATTTAATTCGTCTCAGCTAGTATTATTTAATCGTATTAAATAATCGTATCATTGCATTGACTAACCTTTTAGTCATATAAGGCATCAATATGATTATATTTTTCATATAATCATATCTCTCAAACACATCCTGTAGGTGTGACTTTTAGGGACCAGTTGATCACCGCCATTAAAATGACAATAACGTCAAACTTCTAGCAAGCCAACCGTTATTGATAAACGTTAATCAACTGATAAGAATACTAAGTATACTGTGACACCCTCAAATTTGCGGAAAGAAAAAAATAATTTAACTAACTAAAAGATGAGAATACATAACAAAGGTGTCATAAATAAAAAGGTTCATAACAAAAAGGAAATAATATTATACAAAAGAGATATCCAAAACGGGAGACATATCTCCCGTATAAATACCAACTAAAAGAGTGTATAATAATATACAATCCTAAAGAACCGAATATAGGTCCAAGGTAAATACTTCGCTCGCTAGCTCGTCAATGTACCCAAGTATGCCATCACAACTGACCAACCGCATTAATATAAACACTGGAAGCCACAGTCAGTGGGAGTAACTCCGAGTTCTCCCAGCCACGAAATGTCGAGTTTAATAAAACATGAATAACATAAAAGAGATGTATATGGAAAATACAAAACCTTAACATATACGATAAGCTTTTCATGTTATGAATGAATTAACTAACATATAACCTATCATATGAAAGCTATCATGTGAATCTGTTAACAACCTATAACACGAGGTAGGGAAGCTGGTATGCTGGCTCAGCTGTTACATTTAAAACATGGCCCTGATACACTCAAACCCTAATCATACAAACCATCATGTGAATCAGTTAACAAGCGGTAATCCAAACTCTATCAACCTTAGCCGGCTTGCATCTCACCTTCTAAGATTCATAGAATCATACAAACATGAAAGACCAATACTTCTAGAAACAGGCATAAGTTCCTAGGACAGTCAATAGTCGACTTCTGTAACTCGAGGCTATACCACAAGGTAGGAAAACATCCTAGTCCTAGAATGATCAGACCT
>JAIUZE010067809.1:0-16318 GCA_022085475.1 Heliosperma pusillum | reverse complement strand
AGTCTCAATTATCAAACTATACCGCTAACGGTGAGATGCAAGCCCTAGTGAGCGTATTCGGTTGCCTAAGAGTGTCTTCCCCGAGTCTTTTAATAACATGATGGATGCGATCATTGTACTTCATATGCTCTTATCATTATATATCGAATTGCCTATCTATCCTTATCGTATCTCACATGTATATCTGTATGCATGCTCTACTTTTGTATTTCCTTCTATGTACGTTTAATGTGATATGGCTGGGAGAACCCGGAGTTACTCCCCACTGACTGTGGCGTTCATGTTTTTCATGGATGAACAGGTTGCTTGATTGGATGGCTTTTTGTTTAACATTTTGGGTTCGGGTGTGAGCTAGCGGGCGTTGTCCCTGGATTAAAACACCTCTAGACGATTTTAACATGTTTGCTAAACACTTGTTCTTTGCTAACATTTTGAGAGACTCCGTCTCTTTGTTGTATTCCGTACTTAGTTTGTAATGTTTTGACACTCCTCGTATTTTTCTATCTTGCATGTATAAAAGTTTTTAAAATACCGTATTTCCGCAAATTAATTCACATGCTTGTATGTTTTATATTTCCGCATTCGCGAGGGTTGTCACATCAGGCCCACTCTTGCCCTTTCCTGGCTTCTTGAACTTCGGCTTCCCTACAGCTAGGTCGGCCTGAGCCTTGCCCTTACCCATACCCTTGTTTGTAATCATGAGAACGTCCTGCTTCAGGCTCCAACTCAATTTCAGATCCTTCTCAGTCTGTATGAGAAGTGAGTGTAGCTGATGAGGATTTCTCTTCAAATCATTCATATAGTAATTTGCTCTGAATTGGGCAAAACCATCATGAAGTGAATGAAGCATGCGGTCAATGACCACGCTCTTTTTGATTTTGCAATCAAGTGCCTCCAGTTTTTCGAGATTCTCGATCATATCGAGAATGTGTGGGCTAACCGGTTGACCCTTCTGGAATTTCGCCTCAAAGAAGCGAGTGGTAAGCTCATACATAACGATCTGCGATGCTTTTGAGAACTCGTTAGTGAGCGTGGTAAAAATCTTGTTTGCACCTTGGGCAATGAATCGTCTTTGCAAATTGGATTCCATTGACAGGATGAGTACGTTCTTTATCGCACCCGCCTCCATTACGAAATCACTATGAGCAACTGATTCATTTGCTCCTGCATTGGGGCCAGGGTTAGGCGGTAGTGGCTCAGTCAAGTAATTGAGCTTACCGTCAGCTATGGCAGCATTTTGTAATGAAGCCTCCCAGTCCGCAAAGTTGGACCCGTTATTCTTCAGTCGTGTGTACTGATTCATGTTGTCCATGAACATCTTAAGCCAGGATTCGCGTGCGAGCGTGGCACTTGGCATATGGGCATCAGCATGTCCAGCCATTTGTTATAACAGTTTTATCGATATAAATGAATGCTACACTGCGAAAAGGAGATAAAACATAATAAGCATTTTCATCGTTTTAATTAAGTCTAATGCAAAACCGATTAATGCGAAGACTCTAGCATTTATACAATTGACCTCCCTCAAGTATTATATAAATGATCCCAAGACTCAATTTCTGTAAATTGATAAGCTAACTTCTTGGCTAATTCTACTTTTAGAATTCCTGGTCGATAAATTTCCGTAAATTCTATCTTTAGTCCATCATAATCATGAGAAATTACTCGGACTATAATGTTGAGGTAAAATAGGTCAACACATACTACTTATCCAACGTAGAAGGGGTCATATTGAGAGTAAGGTCCTATATGCCTACCGACGAAGAAGGGAGTCATAGCAGTTTTCCCTATAAAGACTAATCTCAATTTTGGGTTTTAGAGGAAGGTCCATCAGCTTTAATTTTATTCATTTAAGTGAACGGATGATCTAGCAATTTGAGAATGAATAATTTAAGATGATAGCTTTTAGAATATTGAGTGACATCTGGATGTCCATGATAATTAACATACAATCTATATGAGTCAATTTTCATGCAATTAAGTAGTAGTAGGTGGTTTGGTTTAGGCGGATATGATGCACTAACTATCATGCAAAAGAAAAACAATAAGAACGGAAAAGTGAAAATCAAAGTACAAAGTCCTAGTGTGGCCTATCCTATCAAAATAGAACAAAAATTACACTTTGGAATCCATCCTTATGGACCCTAGAAGCTTGACTTGATGTTCCATCTTGGTCAATGTAGCGGGAGTGAGCTATCCGATCTCCATCTTTGGTCTTCTCAAAAATACAATTTTTAAAAATTACAAAATATAAACCTATTTACATTCTAATTTAAAAATTATAATTAAAGATTACAAAGGGGAGATTCGAGATCTCAAAATACATCAAAGACCATGTTACCATCATTACGATAACACAATCTACTAAGGCCAGACTAAGCAATACTAATTACAACCTCTTGTAAAAATACCAAAATAATCCATTCATCCATTCATTCATTCATTCAACAAAATAAAATGCATCAACAAAATAAATTAAACATTCAAGACATAATTCATTAATTATGATGATTAATTTATCCAAACCACCTTTAAAATGATCAAAATTATGTGACAATTCCTTAATTGCACACAACAATTTTAATCAACCATAATCCAATTTAATTCATATTATCGGGTATAATATAAATTAAATTCAACATTATTTTAAACCTTTTTAAAATAATAGGGTATCTATCATTGTGAACTTTTTCACAATAATAATCAACATACATTTTCTTTATAATGCAATAAACAAAAATTAAAAATTATTTTTTTATTATTTTTTGGTTTTTTAAGAAAAACAAAACAAAAACATACAAATTATTCTTATTAATTTGATCATGCTAATAAAACTAGATCGGTACAAACATTCAACATCTAATCATTATTAAACATTGATACAAACTAGATGATTCAAATTAACCTTTTAAAATGAATATCCAAATCATGATTAATCGATTATCAAAATACTCAACTAATCATAATTGTTTTGTATATTCATATCGAAAAATTTAGCACAATGAATGTTCTTTAACATCCAAAACAAATTCCTTTTACATTTCAATTTAATCCTCGTTAAATCAAAATATCAACTAATTCATTATATTATTATCTTAAAAAATTAAAACAACAACATATATGAATAAAAATGGAACCCTAAAAAAAAATCTCACAGCCCAAAAAAAATCTCGGTCGGGAAAAAAAATATAGCAACCTTTTTTTTTTTTTTAAAATTATACCATTCATTTATAGAAAAAACATATAAAATAATTTCATAGCCTAAGGCTCTGATACCACTTGTGGGAAATATCGGTATACTTCCCTTTAAATTTTTCGGATTATAATGAAATTATAACTATATGAATTTCTAGTCATAAATGAAATTGCATAATATAAACAAGAGATTAAGAAATAACCTTCGGTCCGAGAAAATGGCCTAAGAACAAATACCAAAGTAGGTATTCTCCTAATCGTTGCACCCAAGATGGTTCAAGAAATGCCTTCGTCGTGCTAGAACGAATACCCAAAAATTACTTCTAATTTTGTGTGTATATTGATGATGAATATGGAGATGAATAAGAGAGTTCAAAATCAGAATTTTTCCTCCTCTTTTTCACTTGTGTGTGCCGTGAGAATTAGAGTGATTAGGGTTTTTCTTTTTCTTTTTCTCTTCTTGTAGCCGTGAGCTCCAAGAGCAAAAAAAAAAAAAAACCTAGTTTCCTTATTTCACTCAACCTATATTAGGCAGTTAGCATATCATTTAATATGTACATAATATAGTATGTATTCTAATTATTACTAGTAATGGACCGTTACAAAAACCGAGTAATGCCGGACCAATACACTATAATAATATCGTGTAATACATATCCGCCAACTTAAATATAACAGTTTACATTTAGTTTAGACAAACATTATATACATTGATTAAATATAACATTTTATATTCAATTACCAGCTAACATTATTTAATCGTTATTAAATAATCGTATCATCATCACATTGACTAATCTTTTAGTCAAATGCATCGACTAACCTTTTAGTCATTTAATAAGGCATCAATATGATTATTTTCTCAAATAATCATATCTATCAAACACATCCTTTAGGTGTGACTTTTAGGGATCAGTTGATCACCGCCATCTGTATGACAATAACGTCAAACTTATCTAGCAAACCAACTGTTATCGATAAACGTTAATCAACTGATTATAATATAAAGTATACCCTGTGAACCTTAGCTGTTATCACACTAACTATGGAGGACACTAGCTCCAACATTCCAATAGTCTTTTCTGCTTGGAATTCTTCCAACAGATAAATCTTCTATAAAACACAGCCAGCTCGTGATTTCAATTCACTTTGATCAGTTTGGAAACTGAAGTCTGTGTAACCCCTTACACACAACTCACTGTAAACTCCAAACACATGGAACATATCTTTAGTCCTTCGCAAGTACTTAAGGATGTTCTTTATGGCTATCAAGTGACTCTCACTTGGATTTGATTGCAAATGATTCGTCATGCTCAAAGCATGCTAAATGTCGGATAGAGTATACATCACAACGTATATAATTGATCCCGCAGCGGAAGCAAAATGAATCAATTATCTTGCGTTCAACTTCCTTGAACTAGTCAAAGATCTTATCAATAATATAAGAATTTTGACTTAACGCTAATATCCTTTTAGATTTATCTCCATAAATCCAGATATCTAAAAGATGTATTCTACTTCTCCAAAATCTTCCATCATCTAAAATGATCAATATGTCCCCACATATAAGACTGATGAAAACCATATTACTCCCACTAAACTTCATGTATCAACATAATTCCTCGAGATATCGAGAAATATTTTACAACATGATTGTCACACTAATTCCAACTCTTTAGTGCTTACTTAAGACACCCTCTTAAGCTTGCAAAATTAACTTAGGACAATTAGGATCTACGAACCCACAAATGGATATATAAAATATTCTAGCTCTTCTAGAATCGTATTCATGAAGTAAAAGATTCTACCTCTTCTAGAATCGTAATCATGAAGGTGGTTCTTGTGATCCAATTGTCATCATACTATTATGAAATGCTGTAATCGCTAAGTATATTCGAATGGATCGAAGAATTAAGGTTGATGCAAAACTCTTTGCCTACCAATTTATCTTTGAAAACATTTTAATGTTCATCAATTTACATTGAAGAGGCCGTACTTCTTCAAGAAAAATTTATCCGGTCACATACTTGACCATCAGGCATGGAGTCCATTAAGAATCGAATGACTCTCAGCCATAGCAAGAAGTTGAGACTAGAAACAGTCTCTTATAAGTCACAGATTAGAATTCATCTCAGTAAAGTAGATTAAAATCCCATCTGACCTCTTAGGTTCCGAAGAAACAACTACTGATCAAGCAATGAGGAAAGTTTTTTTTTTTCGGACCATATGCTCCGTTTGTGGCTCTTGAAACAATTTCTCCCACTCTGACTTATCAAAAATCGTATTTTTATTGAAAGACAGCATCTTGAGTCACAAACGCTTTGTTCTCGTGGTCAATGTAGGATTATTGAGCACTTGTTTCATTCGGATAACTTACAACTTAGGTACGCTACCCATCCATATCGTATATAGAATAAAATCAGACTGTTTTAAATGTGCTTTAATATGCTGGGAAAAGAAATAGCAGACAAAATAATAAAAGCCCAAGGTTAGTCAAGTGGCTCAGTTTGACTTGACAAATACAAAATCATATCGTATAAGGTTCTGTTTCTCTATGCAAAAACACCTTATCTAATAATGTGTGTTAGAGAATTTAACTTGTGAAACCATTTCACAATACTTTTGGTGAAAATCAAAGTCAACACTTAGATATTTCTTTTACGATTTGGTCGTAAGTCCTCTATCTAATACTCTTGGTGATTAACTACTTCACATTGAAACTCTTTGAACTTTTCAAAGATTTCTCTTAGCACCTCATTAAGTAGAATCAATCACAATATCTATTTAAGTCGTTGGTAAATAAACTGAAGTAGTCATTACTATCTCTGGTTGTGATTGTTATTGGACCACACATATTCTTATGTAATATGGCCAATAACTTACTAGTTCGATTTCCTTTTCAATAAAAAGGGCACGAATCATCTTGCCTTGAATACAAGATTCGCACACACCATAAGATTCAAAATCAAATGTTTTAGGGGTGCTACACAATCCAGAATTAAGATTAGATATGGGTCACCAATTTTGAGCCTTTTTTCAATCTATATGACAAGTAATTTTTAGTTTAGGTCAAGAATATAATTACATTTGATTGGTATGGGATAACCATTGACCAAGTATAGGCATAAAAATATACAACGCTTGTTCCATTCACAAAAGTGAAACACTTGTGTCGTACACTAAAGTGGATACTATATTCTTTATTTAGAGGTCATGTACATAATAACTTTTATTAAAGTATACCTCTAAATCCAAAACTAGATTGATCACAATATAACTTTTATATGTCTCTATAGAAATAAAACTACAATAGTTCTATTTCCCTTGTAGGTCAACATTTAATCATGGATAGTCGTCGCACGAATCATTATTATATGCATTGAATATATCGATGAAAACCATAATGGGTATCTAATACCCAAAACTTGCTTTTTAGCAAAATAAATGTCGATCATATAGATATTATGGGTGAATATAGTACACCCAATTTCTAACTCTTTAGAAAACTTGGGGCAAATTCTTTTCTAGTGTCTTACACTGTAAAATAGAATCATCAAAAGTTGGGTTCGACACCTTGCTTGGGTTTTGACTTTACTATATAAAATAGACTTGCCTTTTTCCCTCGCCTTGTGCCATCATTGTGCCAACCTACTCTTGAACCTCGTCATATTCTTAACAATCAAGAATAAAACATCTTTCCTAGAGCTCCCACTCACTTTCATGAATCTCTATTTAGACCAATAGATTAGAAATATAATGAAGACTTTTCTTAATTTTATTCATGGTTTTACCTTCAAAAAAGGATAAACCTTTCATGAAATGACTACGGTACTTGTTTATTCACGATTTTAAATAAATCTATTAACCTAGTCGTCCCAACTGATTTGGCCTATTTTGAGGTAAGCCTCGATAAGGAGCATTATGACGACATACCAAAAAATTATAAATATTTTCGTTGGAACAAAAATATTGATGCACCGTTGTAATAAGAAAACGTCACTAAAACAAAATCAAAACGTTTTGGACTAAGTGTGACTTATTCATATACTCTTCATAAGAGATATTTGAAATGGTGAATATGATGATCAAAAGAAAAATTCATTTTGTCATTATCTACGGTGGTTTAAACGGAGATCGCAATCAAAATGCTACCGAATAAAATAATGGAAACTCTTTTCCACGATTGAACGGATTACAAGTTCGTAGAAGGATAAATATTCGTCATTGCGCGAATAAAATAAATATGAACGGAAAATAAATATTCATTGCTTATATATAATTTAATTGTAAAACAATTTTAAACAAGTCACTCATATAATGACCCCTCACGAAATTATATAAGTGATTCCAAGACCCATCTTTAGACAAAAATAGTCATCGTTTGCTACCTTTATCTAAAAAATGGTAAGTCAATACTAGACTAATTCTACCCTTAGAACTCTTGGTTGACGGATTTCAACTAAATCCAACTCCTAGTCCCAAGATAACGCTTATCTCGTTGAGTCCAATCCAATTTTAGATTGTGATCGTATCACCCTACTTACCCGAGGTAAAAAGGGGCCCACGAGCGTGGTAGCCCTAATGGACACGGGATTCATAGGTGTTACTAATTGGTAAGGCTAATCTCAATTTTTTAAGCCATGTGAGAGGTCTTGTCAAGTTAGTTATTAATTCCCTATAAGCGAACTAATTCGGTGAGTTTTGAATAACTTTGAATTGACAATCGAGAAATAAAAATGCATGTTGGCGATTTTGGCATGAGCGTAAAACATAAAGCAAGCAAATAATAAATCCTAGTATGGTCATCTAGCTAATCCAATTAACTAGACGATTACAAAATTGGAAACCAACTCCTTGGCCCCTTGCCTCTTCATGGTACATGCTCCAAAAAGGCACCGTCTTTTGGAACACCGACTTCGGGAATCTCCGTCTTCATAATAACTAATTACAAAAGATACAAATAAAATTCCTATTATACATTTGATCTAGAAAATTAAATTAAATTATTACAAACGGCGATACGAGATCGCAAATAAAATTACAACCGAATCGGTATTCCCTTACATTACGGGTAATACCAATTAAAATAATCTAGGTCATACTAGGTACAACTTGCATTAAAACTTAAACAAATGACATTCATTCATTTAACCATAACAACATAAATAAAATGCTGAAAAAATATGCCAAAATCGCCCTTGATACTTATCATGCTCATTCTAGCTCGGTTTTATGGATTTTATCGATTTTTAACTATTAAAATCAATAATCAATACTTAAATCGTATTTAAGCTCAAACTAATTATCTAAAATAATTCTCTAAACTAATTTAGAACTCAAAATTAGTCCCCACTAACTTTGTTTGTATTTAAGTAGTTCGAATTGATCGTATTTGCTAAATATAGAGGTTTAATCATAACATTTATGAAATAAACCGAAAATAAAATATAAAACTCATAAAATTTTGAAACCAAAAATTTAGTACATTCTGGAAAGTTTCCAGGAACTATAAAAACCAGAAAAAATTGCCCAAAAAGTTTGAATAAATTTTATGAACAAATAACTTAGTATTCAACGATTTTATCAAATAAAAACAAATAAATATTGTAAAATAATGAAACAAATTATAAACTTTCACCAAGATGATATAAATAAAATTATAAAATTTACCAAAAATTTTCAAGACCATAAAAGGAATTTTAAATTTTATGATCATAATAATCTCACTTTATTGACTTTTATCTCATAAAAATCAATAATACTGTAAAACTTAATTAAAAGTCACGAAATCTTACATACCGTATTTAAAACATACATGTGAGATCATATAAAAATTTTATGGCCATAATAAACATGCAACTATTTTTAGTTAACTTTTAACATAAAACATGCATATTAACATGATTTAAAGGCCGTAAATCAAAATAAATAGAAAATCAATCCCTTAAATCACCAAATTTGACCACATCCATTTTGAGGTTAGTAGGTATAAATTAAAATTAAAAATTTCGTGCAAACCAATTTTTAACACAAATTTTCATATTTACCCAATTTATCGTATAACTCGATTTTAATGCTTAAAATCGACATGCATGTAACAATTGAGCTCTGATACCACATGAAAGTCCTAGACCTCTAATTAGGCTCCTCTAATTAATTCATTAAATTACAGTAACTTAATGATTTAGGATCTAGTTATCATGCATGCAAATATAAAAGCATAAAAGAAAAGATAAGACGAAAACATCCTTACATTGGGATTTTTCGGTTAATAAGGGCACAATAAGAACTCCTTCTTATTGTTCTTGAGCATGTAATTAGTGGATGATCCTCCATAAAACAACCTCCAAAGTAGAAGTCGTAACACCCGTAAATGTACCCTATTTTTATAGTGAAAATATTTTACGGATACTTTTCAGCAAATTTAAGTTTTAATTTAGAATTTATTATTCCGAGTCGAATTTAGAATTTCCGAGTTCGTATTTGGAATTTCCGTGAGATTCCATGAGAATCCCGTCTTAAGTCGACTTTGACTTTTGTTGACTTTTTCCCATAAATATCTCATACTCCCTCCTTAACCTAATCCATTACTCAAACACAAAACCAAATTACTTCCTCCTTAAGAAAAGATCAAAACCTTGCCTCCCTCTTTGCTTTTGATCTTTGAATCATCCTAGCTCCTTCGTTACTCGATAGAATTCACGTAAGTTCGTCTCATTCTTCTCCCCTTACCTTCCTCTATCCGTATTGATATTAAAATCATCGTCTTTCTCGCTTTTCAAACTTTCCGTCTTTCTCAAGATGAATTTTATTCATCTTTTATGATCTATATGTAGGTGGTGACCTCCAAGATCCCGACAAAGACTATTTTCTAATTGAAGAGGAGCTTGACGAGTAGTGAAGACGCTTAAAGGTAACGGTGAAGGGTTACTCGATATCATTTACGTGTTTTATGTGATTTCTAGGATAGAAACCGTGTTTAGATTATAGTTAGTAAGCTTATGACTTGTATTATTGTTGATGGATGTTGTTTATTGAGTATTCACATGAGTATTGATGAATTAGAATGATAGTCGATAATTATCAAAAGTCGACTTTGATGAAACAAGGCATTTTCGTGTACTAGGGACCCCAGCCGGTCGACCGGCAGCCGGTCAGACCACCGGCTGGGGCAGTGGCTGTATATTTTGGCATTTTTACGTGATTTTGAAATATGAAGTTGGGCTCAGCCGGTCGACCGGCAGCCGGTCAGACTACCGGCTGAGACACCCCCTTCTTCCTTTGTTTTTTCAAATTGACCCTTTGGTCCCAGCCGGATGACCGGCAGCCGGTCAGCCTAACCGGCTGGGACACACTGCATTTTCAAGTTGGTTTTCGTATGTTGTTTGGCCTGAGCCGGTGGACCGGCAGCCGGTCAGCCTGACCGGCTGGCTCCTGCTGGAAGATGTTGATGATTTTTGTTTACGGTTTTCATTTATAATATTTCTGATGGTTCATTTAACGTATAATTTTACATAGTGACTTATAATATTATTGTTTTGGATGTATGACATTTCACTCGCTTGTATCACATGTTTTGTGACGGTTTTTGGTATGTTTCCACTTTGAGTCGGTTTTTACAAATGATACGGTTTGAGCACTATTTTGTCTTGTGCTTTGTATTCTCATTCCCTTGGCTACCTTCCCGTTCGTAAGGCTGGAATGTCGGAACGGAGAGGTATCCTACTGCTTAAATGCATGTGTTAGTGGGCATACGACGACGTTGTTGGGAGTTGAACGCTATGCGTTGATCGACCCGGCCGTCAAATGTTGTGTACTTGCGAGGTGGTGTTATTTGCATGTAGCGTACCGCATGTTATGAGGCTTGAGCTCGTTTTCCGCCTCTTTCGTGAATTGATCTACCGAGAATGTGGGTACTCGGCGTTTTCTTTGTAAGACCGAGTCTTGGATGCGAAACGTGATCGCATGTCGAATCGGAAAATGTGATTCCGAGAATCTGGCCAGGTTTAGATTAGGAGCCGTTTAATTATCGTTCCTACCAGGAGGAAATTAGTCTACATATACGAAATGGATTGAATCATGTATGCGTTCAGGGAAGGATTTACTCCCGTGGATGCCCATAATCATACTTGCCATGTACACGGTGCTAGTGCGTTTCATTTACCGTGAAAGATGGTCGTCTTGTCGTCGTCTTTGAATGCGTGATTTCATGATATTATTCATGGTCATTGCATGATTGGGCACCGTCGTCTTTGATTGCGTGATTTCATGATATTATTCATGGTCATTGCATGATTGGACACCGTCAATGTCTTATTTCGTGAATGGATGATAATATGTTGGATTTATTGTGATCATCGCATGACTTGACTTGGTTTGTCTGTCGAGTCTCAACCTTATCAATCTTATACCGCTAACGGTGAGATGCAAGCCCTAGTGAGCGTATTCGGTTGCCTAAGAGTGTCTTCCCCGAGTCTTTGTATCACATGATGGATTCGGATTTGTATTCTATATGCTCTTATCATTATATATTTGATTGCCTATCTATTCTATTGTAACTCCACAGTATATACTTTATTTTCATGATTTTACTTTTGTATTTTTCTTTATGTACGTTTAGTGATTGCTGGGAGAACCCGGAGTTACTCCCCACTGATTGTGGCGTTCATGTTTTTCATGAATGAACAGGTTGCTTGCATGGATGGCTTTTTGCTTCACATTTTGGGTTCGGGTGTGAGCTAGCGGGCGTTGTCCCTGGATAAAACACCTCTAGACGATTTTAGCTAGTTTTGCTAAACACTTGTTCTTTGCTAACATTTTAAGAGACCCCGTCTCTTTGTTGTATTTTGTACTTAGTTTGTAATATTTTGACACTCCTCGTGTTATATATGTTGCATGTATAAAAGTTTTTAAAATACCGTATTTCCGCATATCATTTCACATGCTTGTATGTTTTATATTTCCGCATTCGCGAGGGTTGTCACAGAAGTTCTCCTTCTTGTTGCACCCAAGATTAAACCCAAATAATCTTAGCTTATTATTACCTAGATAATAAATAAGAATTAATACTACTAATATTATTATATTACTATACTAGTAATATGACATGAGTATTAGTTTGCATGTGAGTTTAGAGAGATGTAGGAGGTTTTAGAAAGAAGAAGAAAATAAGCATAAGAATCAAGTGGAAAAATTGAACAACTTTTGTTCTATTTAATGGCCTTTTGGCCGGCACCCTCTAGCCCCAAAATGGGTGCTTTTCTTCTTATTTTATTCACATGCATAATGGTAGTGTATGGGATTGTATAATGATAATGATAATGTGTCCTATATGTCATAACATAAGGTGGAGTGTAGGATAAGATGAGAACAATCATCATTGATCTCCACTAGCACTATATCCGGCCTCCACAAGTGAAATGTGGTCTATTTTGATTTTTGATATTTGTCCCACAAATACTTATAATCATATGCTTAATTATCTTGTATAATTAAGTGTTAATTTGATCATAAAACAGTTATATGACTCAAATTAGTAATCAATATACACTTAACTTTTAAGTGATATTTTACCATTATATCAATATATAATGGATCCCACAATGCCCAGTTAATTTATTTTACAACTCCTTGTAAATATAATTAACTAATTACCTCTACCTCAAAGTATATGCATTACCTCAATTAGTTTAATGAATCAACGATTAATCACTAAATTAAATCTTATTTAATCGTATTAAATGAAGACGTAAAATTTATTCAGTCAGTTATCGTATAATTGACTAATAAACTTAAGTGGAATGGGTTCCTTACTCAATTTTCAGTAAATAACTCTCGTAACTAAACGTACATATCAAATATATGTAATGCCCTAATTAAACTTTATCGTATACAAATAATTAATATTCTATTTGGGTCTCATCCTATAGGTGTGACCTAAAGAGATCAGTTGATCACCGCCGTCATATGACAATAACGTCAAACTCTAGTCAGCCGAGCGTTACCGATTTACGTTAATCAACTGACGTGGAGTATCAAAATATACTAATCATGCCACGTATATTCCAAATGAGATTTATTATATAAATGCACTATTGTGGAGGGCACTTACTCCAACAACATTGGCTCTTGCCTTTTATCAAAAGTTTTTTCCACACAGTATTTTCCGCTATATTAATCACATGTTTGTATGTTTTCTTTCCGCATTCGCGAGGGTTGTCACAGTTGGTATCAGAGCTTTATCGCTCCCGACGCACACACATGAACTCTAAACTTAAACTACTTGACCTTGAAATAATAAATGAGAGATGGGTAGAAGTTAAGGATTTTACTTGGTAGTCTATTTGTTTATGCTAAGTGTTAGGATTAGCTTGTTTTGTTTCTATTTCTTATGAAGATGGTTAGACCTCGAGTAGTAGAGAATGTTATGCTAGAAGCTCTTACGCAAGTGTTGAAGAATCAACAAGATGCGGCTATTTCTCTAGCCAACCAAGTTCCCCCTCGAAGAGAAGATAATCATCAAGGAGGCTACGCTTGGGTAGCTGGTCAAATAGCTAGAAGTAAGATTATACCTTACGGTGGAGAGCCGGACCCTACCGAGCTATCGGAATGGTTCCGAGAAATGGAGAAGCAATTTGATCTATACCAAGTCCGTGAAGAGGACAAGGTAAGGATTGCAAAGCATTTCCTTGTAAGGGAAGCAGATAATTGGTGAGCGATAACTAGCGCCACCGCTACTCTTGAAGATGATTTCAATTGGGCTTGTTTCAAAGCTCTAGTTGAAGGTCAATTTTATCCCAAGGAGCTAAAGCAACAAAGGCTCAAGGAATTTATTGACTTCAAGCAAGGTAACTTGTCGGCACAAGACTTCACTACGGAATTCAACAAGCTTGCTCATTTTATTCCGAGGCTTATCAGAGATGACGAGGACCGAGCTTTCTACTACCGCAACAAGCTTAGTGCTTTACTTCAAAGTAAAGTGAGGAGGAATACTACTTCCTTTGGGGATTTATATGATGATGCTTTATGGGCCGAGAATTCCATGAAGGCCATTAGGGATGAAGCTATGATGAATAATCCCTCTCCTTCTTTCACTCCTAGGCCAAATATCTATGGGAAGAGACTGTTTACTCCGTCTTCCTCCAACTCTTATGCCAACAAGAGGAGACTCAATCCTCCTTCAAATGCAAATACAAGAGCTCCCACTCCTTTTATTCCCCGAGCTACTTCTAACGTGGCTCATAGGCCATATGCTCCTCCTCAAGCTCAAGGTCGCTTTTGCAACCGTTGTAGACTTCCACACCACCCCGGTGTGTCATGTTCCAACCGACCTTATATTTGCTTCTTTTGCCAAAAGGGTGGTCACCGTTATGAGAATTGCCCTGATCGTAAGTTGCCCCCTCCAATTGCCAAACCTAAGGGTTCTATCTTCGTTCTGAGCCGAGCCGAAGCCGATGCTCATCCGGAGATAATTACGGGTATGTTCTAGATTTTAGAGCAACCGTGTCTTATCCTTTTTGATACCGGTGCTTCTATATCCTTTGTGTCTTCGACTTATGCTAATAAATTATCTATCGAGCCTACATCTAGTGAGGATACTCCCATATCCTTACCATCCGGAGATATTATCTCTTGTTCTACTCTATATCCTAATGTCCCAATATCTATTGCGGGTTCTATCTTTCCCGCAAATCTCCTTAAGTTTCCTCTAGGAGAGTTTGATGTAATTCTAGGTATTGGTTGGTTAGCATTGTATCATGCTAGGTTCGAGTGTCGAGATCAAAAGATTTATTTAAAAACTCCTTTAGGAGTTAGAATAACCTATAAGGGATCTCATCCCCAAAAAGGTGTGTCTTTGATTTCCGCAATGAAATTAGTGAGTATGGTAAGAAAGGGTCACCAAGCATACTTGTGTATTGTGACTTCTTCAACTACCTCTTTGCCAAATATTGAAGATGTGCCTATAGTTCGTGAATTTGTTTATGTATTCCCTGAAGACTTGCCCATGATTCCTCCCGAGCGTGATGTTAAGTTTTCCATTGATCTTGTACCTGGTTTCGGACCCAGAGCCAAAGCTCCTTACCGTATGGCTCCAACCAAATTAAAAGAGTTAAGAAAGCAACTTGATGATATGATTGAGAAGGGTTTCATTCAACCAAGTGCCTCGCCTTGGGGTGCTCCCGTTCTCTTTGTGAAAAAGAAAAATGGTTCTATGAGGGTTTGTATTGATTACCGTGAGTTGAACCGAATTACCATCAAGAATAGGTATCCTTTGCCGAGGATTGAAGATTTGTTTGATCAACTAAAGGGTGCTTCTACTTTTTCCAAGATCGATTTGAGATCCGGTTATCACCAAATTCCTGTTCGTGATGACGATATTCCGAAGACCGCTTTTAGTACAAGGTATGGTCATTATGAGTTCAAGGTGATGCCATTTGGATTGACAAATGCTCCCGCTATTTTTATGGATCAAATGAACCGCACTAGTAGTGAGTACCTTCATAAGTGTGTGGTGGTGTTCATTGACGATATCCTTATTTTCTCCAAGACCGAAGAAGAGCATGCTATTCATCTAAGAACTATTTTGGGTGTTCTTTGTCGTCATAAGTGGTTTGCCAAATTCTCCAAGTGTGAATTTTGGTTACCTAAGGTGTCCTTTCTTGGGCATGTAATTTCTAAAGAAGGTGTAATGGTAGATCCTTCTAAAATTGAGGTCGTTGTTGATTGGAAGAGTCCGACCAATGTAAGAGAAGTCCGAAGTTTTCTTGGTTTAGCTGGTTATTACCGTAGATTTGTCAAGGATTTCTCAAAGCTTGCTAGACCAATGACCCAATTGTTGAAGAAGGAAACCAAGTTCCTATGGAATGAAGCTTGTGAAGCCGCTTTTCAAGAGTTAAAGAAGAGGTTGACTACCTGATAAGTGAATATTTGTATGATTTTATCCCCTCATTTTAGCTCAATTTGAAATGGTTTATCCATTTTAAGAAGTGGTTTTATGAGCTAATCTCTCATTTGCAGTATTTCTCGTGCTTTAATGTCATTTGTAGGAATTGAGTCGTTTCTACTTCAAATCCCGTCATTTGAAGGAAATATGAGCAAGGAGAAGCTAAGAAGGACGATTACG